>JASXTE010000001.1:25473105-25540605 GCA_030280995.1 Hemileia vastatrix | reverse complement strand
CAACTAGAGTGCTTGCAAGCTCGGCTTGGGCATACTTTGTACGCGGTAAAAAGTTTTTTACCACCAAATCTTCAGAGACTTTCCACTCCTCTACTACCTTACCAATGTTCAAATCTAACTTGTATAATGAATCTTTTACCCCTGGATTTTGAAGTACCATAGCAGTATCTTGACTATGCAACTGGTCAAAATTTACCGGGACTTGGTTAGTTAACTTCAAAACAGCCAGGAAAATGAAAGGCTGGGGTGCCTAACCATAATTTTGCTTGGTTCAAAAGTTTTCTTCCCATCAACAGTCGTGATTCCAGCGATAGAAGTCTGGAATCTAATTGAAAAAGGAACTTGATATAAGTTGACCCGATTATATTATCAAATTCATTAAGAACAAAGAGAAATAGATTACTTCAGCTTTTTGCTGGTCCCTTCAGATGGGTTTTGAAAAACACCAATCATGTCCCCTCGGACGACGAAAGAAAGATCATCTTTATACCCAATGACCAAATGTGAATTTTGGGGTCCAGTGGAAGGTACCATTGGATTTTTTTTTCGAGCATTTCCGACCCGGCAGTCATCATTTGAATCAATCGAGTCATCATCCTCTTCGTCATCTTCTTCCTCCTCTTCCTCGTCCTCAGTTTCCTCGCCCTCGTCCTCCTCCACCACCACCCCATCTTCTTCTTCAAAGTCTGCACATGAAAAACATATTGAGACCACTTTCAATTTGACAAATACTGACTCTTACTTGTTTCATCTTCCGAATTTTCCTCCGTATGGTCACTATGATTATCTTCATCAATGGCATCAACAGCTTGGCGGCCAGCATCTAATTGATATTGTCTTTCAACTTTGTTCAACTTAGACCAACTTCCAATTCCATTGATGGCATCATAAAGAGCCTGGCTAAATGCTTCCTGAGCTTCACGACATTGATCAACTGAAGAAAATCTCAGAAGCCAAGATCGGGTGACTCGCCGGATGACTTCGCCATTGTTTTGTTCATGCGTGTAATTAAAGGATACGGAAATCTGATTCAACAAAAATGAAAATCCCTCTGGATATGAGTAATTGCCCATAGCAAGCAAACGTTGTAAATGAACAAGATTAAACTTACGTTAGAAAAAGATAAATTTTGCTCCGCACCCACTGGAGTGCTAATCCAAGCTTCGCCATCACTTTGTCTGAGAATGGTAAGCCAGCAGCCTTTGATATTGCTTGATTGGAGTTTAGAAGACCCTCGAGACCACAGAGATACGGCGACTTCTGGATCTCTCAATTCAAACACACCCAAATGAGGATTGAAAAGACGGAGTTCACAGATACAGGACCAGAGGGGACCCATTTCTAAGACTGGAGTGTCTCCAGCGCTTTTTCCAGCCTTCTTTATTGGAGTATTTTCGGCATCGCTGATCTTGGTAGCCAGTAGCTGCTCAGCAATTTGGTCATCACTGCTGGAGAAGTCACCATCAGCATCTTCATACTGATCTTCATCTTCATCTCCAGGAAAGTTGTGCTCCCCCAGAAGGTTTTTAGAGTTTGACGCAGTGTCAGATTCATCTTCAGAGTCTGTGGGGGCCCTGTACCCTTGTCGAATTGCGGGGCTTGGCATGTTGACAAAAAAACGCGGCTGGGTGTATGCACTGCGACATCGCGCTTTAAAGCGGAAGATTGCATACATGTCTATGCATAATGTCTTTCCACTATCCATCCCTCATCAAAGACAATTTATCAATACCATGTTTCTAAATTTTTCTTTCAATTTCTTACCATATCACATACTGTGATCCCATCTTTGTTTGCTTCATCATCAGCCTTGAGATCTGCTGTGCCTTTTACCACTTTGATAAACCATCTATGTCCGGCCATCATCCTGGCATCATCATTTTAAGTCAGGCCATAGCCATTAAGACCAGCTGTTGTCCAGGCACCATCACATCAAGTCGGATTTTTTCCTCTGCCTCACCATCATTAAGACTTTCCTTTGTCCCAGAACTTCCATCACACTGGCCTTTGTCCCAGCATCACTATCAATTCTGGCCATTGTTTCTGAATCATTATTAGGGGGTATCAAAGTTAGAAGTCTGAAATTTCTTAATAGGTATTTCGCAACACAAAAAATGAAACCAACACCTTTAGATTAATTATCAGTAAAAAGGTGTTTTAGGGGTAAGATATGCCATATATGAAAAAAAAGATTCATGTTTGATTTGGTGGATAAAATAGAGATTTTGAAATGGTAGGTTTCCAACTTTGATACCCCCTATTAAGTCAGGTGTTATTCCCTGCTCCATCCATTCAGTCTTTCTGTCAGACCATTGCCTCCAGCTCATCATCTTTATATCTATCACATTTTATTGGGCCTTAGCCCCCACTTCAATCTTTTAATTAATTTAATATTCACCCATATTTTACATTTATATTTTGCAAGCCCATTGTTGTCACATTTTTTATTATTAAAAATAAATTATCTGACTAAAAATCTAACTTTTTCTGCTTTTCTTTCAAATGAGAAATGTTTTGTTTGGTGTGGGATGTATCAAAACTTGAATTAAATCAGACATTTATTTTTTGGGTGGGATCCAGCATTACAACTGAAATTGGGGTACTATAACAAAATAAATGGGTTATTTAAATTTTCTTATCCATTAGCCTGGGTGTTAATGGATGAGAACCTTCTGCCATTAATAATTTCAAATCTGGGGGAAAAAAAAAGAGCAGATCCCTAATGGCAGAAGTGAGTACTTTGATACCCCATGATATGCAAATAGCAGAGCACTTGTAAAATCTAGAATCCAATGAATCCTTGGGAAAATTTGATTTTGAGATGTTCCTCAATTCAACCCTCTTTTAAATTTTTTTCAATTTTTAACTCAAAGTATCATTTTATCTTTTGATATTCAAAATTCACCTTCAACTTTTTTTCCCTTTTAGTTTTTTCTCCACTTTTAAGTTTTTTGATGGATAAGAAAAAAAATAAATAAATAAACATAGAATTTAAAAATGAGAACCAGTTTGAGTTGTAAAGGTTGATACAAAATTAATACATTGATTTCTGGAAATTGAAATTCACCTGCTATTTTCATGTCATGTAAGTAAAAATATTTAGGAGATTCAGTGAAGTTTTTGTTTTATTCATTTTATACAACTTCACCACACTTGGGAAATGAAAGAAGAAGATTTTTTTTAAATTCCATACAGCCTCACCCAATAAGGGACAGAAAGGAGGAAGCAGCATGAACTTGGGAAAAGGTATATACAAGTTTAGGAGGAAAAATACTAGGGTGAAATAAGGGCAATTTAAAGGAGCACATGACCAAAAAATAAATGTGAGGACTATTGGGTCAGTAGTAAATATTGGGGAATCTACCAGTTTTAACTAAAAACTTAGCCACAGAACTAATGGCCAGGGAGGAAAGGAGAGGATGCCAATTTGAGGGTGCCAGTTCTGGAAAATCAGCACTTAAATTTTGCTAAAACTTCACTTATTTTAAAAATGGGTTTCAGTTCTGACCTCAAATCAGCACTTTTTACATGATTTTTTTTCACAACCACATTTTTACCACAACATACCTGTCACATGTGATGCACAGACCTCCCAACCTACCCACCAGTCCTTGGAACACACCCCTCACTGAAATTTGCAAAATCTTATTGCAACATTTTTAAAAGGCATTTTTCCCTTAAGTTTTTATTTATTTTCCTACCTCTTAATATCTTTTCTTGTAAAATTCAAGTTTCATAATCAAATTAAAAAAGTTCTGGCACCTTGAAGCAGGTCACACTTCCCGATTGAACTACCATAGCTCAGTCAGGGATAGGAACCTGCTAGCAGGTACCAGGTTTTTTTTATTTTTTATTTTTATTGTTTTATTTTGGTGAATTCCTGTAAGAAAATACAACACTCAAAAGGAAAGTTTAAAAAATGCTTCACTACAAAAGTATCCTCATAAAGCAATCCCATAAACTAAAAAATTAAATTCTGGATAACTGAAAAAGGAAGATTATTTCATCATTTTGAAGCTCCTCAGAATCAAATCAAACTATGGTTCATGTTTTGGATGCAAAAATCACACTCATATTGGACATCCACCTTTTTCAAAGGTCAATGGCTTCTTGTTGATAGCAAATAAAGTAAAGAAGAAAAAAAAAGGGAGAATTGACATCTATCCTAAGCACATGAAAAAGTGTGTCAGCCTGGATATTCCCAGTACTGAGTAAAAATGGCTCATAAATTATGTTAAACACATGTAGTACACATGGGAACAATAAATAAAGGTATAAAAGATGTATAAATAAGTAGAATTAATGATTAAATACAATATATGCTGTTATAATACCTTATATACATGCATATATCCACCTTTTATAAGTCTTATGCACTTAATGTTAAGTTAGAATATGTTAGGGCAATCTTAAGAGCCTTAAAAATTAGGATACATAATTTTTAAGTAGACTTAAAGCTTTTGTTTTCATTGTTTTATGGAATAAATAAGAAATGCCCTTTAAATCACTTAAAAGTTGAATATATGTGCTATAAATTTAATAATATTGAAAATTTGCCTTGACAGATCAATATGTCTTAATTAGAACTATTGATTTGGCTATTCAAATTCATAAAAATAACACTTTTCAAATTTGATTTTTTATGCCAGAAATAGCTTCTGTGTACTGGCCATATACTTCCTGCATTTGTCCCACATGAATATCTTCATTGTTAGCAAATTTAGAAATTTCACACTATATTTATCACACATTGTATGTCAACTATAGGGAAACATGAAAAAATAAGCTACAGGCACTTATTTAGTGTCCTAATTTCATTATTAGTGTATTGACCTCATTATATGCACTAAATTTCATTAATAACCTCTAGATTGGTGCCTATAATTCACTAACATGCTTAAAATCACCCATTTGGTCAAGGATTAACTCATTCAAGCACCTTCGAAGAGACTACATTCAGCTACCCCACATTTCACATCTTATTTTGGGGGTTTCAATGGTTTCTCAGTAAATATTGGTCATATTTGGATGGGTACTTCACAAATTAATTTGGAATAATTAGCCCTTTCATTTCTACTTTTGATCCCTCTTAATTATGTGTTATATTTAGTATTTTTTCTTCCTTATTTAGTTTTTTATTTTAAGAATTAAATGCATATACTCTCATTTTGGTTATTACTCTATTTTTGATGGATTAACACTTTTTATTTATTTATTTTGGTGTTTCATATGATTCTTCTTTTGTTACTTTTTGATCCTTAGATTGATTGGCATGTTTAACTGCTAATTTGAGGGCTCATTGGCCATGTAGAGGATTGTTAAATCATGGGGGAAAACCAGGGGATTCATGGGCATAAATGGAGAAGGTTTTTGGTCTTGAATTCTACACTCTTTATCATTAAAATTAGAACATATAACTGTTAAAATTACAATAAATTTCATCAGTACTATTAAAAGTCTTCAAATAGTTTTTGAACTATTATCTCTTTTTTTCTACAAACTATAAATTGTAAACCATTTATCATTGGTGAGATTAAATTTCTGAGTACCTTGTATTGAGTTATAGTTTACTACTTATTGTATTTGTACTGCAGTATTAATATAGGACCATTAAAATCTTCTAGACAACTGAATAATCAAGCTATTTACATCTCTGTACTTAAACTCAGCCTGAAAAAGAGATTAAAAAATTATCAATCAAAAAATAAAAAGGCTTTTTTTTCTGCCACTTCTAATTGTTTCAATATTGCTGATGATAGTTTGGAGAATAGAATTACAAACACTTCAGAAAATATGAATGTCATGTGTCCATTTTAAGAGGAAATAGATATGATTTTTGGTTCCCAAGCTGATGTCAACCCATTTTTTCTACACAATACTGGCAAGGATATACCCTCTGGTTCTCAAAAACCCATCAGTCCTTGTGATTCATGTTTACTTTGAGGAAATAAATCCCCTAAAAATTCTAGCCATAGTTCAACTGAGTTTTATCTTGACTATCAAGCAGAAAAATTCTTTCAGAGCAGATCTGAGTCCTCAGAGCCCCAATAATTGAATGTATGTCTACCCTTCTTTTTTTCGTAAATTTTTCAATAAATTACTCCATCATTTCTAGTCTTCTGATCAAACTAAACTTTCAAAAAAAAATAATGATTTCAGACATAAAAACACTACATTGGAAGCTGCTTTAGATGAACTTCTTGAAACCTCAAGCTCAAACTCAAAACTAAAGCATTGAGCTTCAGCTTCACTGAGCTTAAACCATCTTTTAAAATAAGGTAATAATTCAACCAGATCTCTTGGCTCCCTTGAGAATTATTTGAAGAGAAAAATATCAATAAGAATGTTTCACTATATATATCTTTTTCAATAATTTAATTAATTGATTTATTTTTTTGTGTTGTATTTTCTGTTAAAAAAATATTCTATTTAAAAATGTACACTTCAATTGAAAAGATGAAAATTTCAGATATTCTAATGAAAGATAAATGGGCATTAGAACTGCAGGAAATTGTTTTTTGCTTTAATCAGAGTTTGAAAGTGCCAAATTTGAGGCAGAGGAGATGGAAAGAGCTCATCTTTACCTGGAGAGAATTATAGAACATGAGTTTTAAAGAAAAATGGAAAATTGTGAATCAGAAAATAAATAAAAATAAATAAAAAGAATTCATAATGGAATGTATAAAAAATGGCCAATATTATGGGGACATTAAAAAGTTATTTGAATTTTTTAATTTTTAATTGTTCTTTTTTGTAATGGTTGGCTCATATTTGCAGTGAAAATCTCAGGTATTCTGATTTTATTCATTTCCCCCCTCCCCATAACTTCAAATTGAATTTTCATGATGGTTATTTTGATTTTGCAATAAAAATATCTGGTTTAATGACTTCA
Source organism: Hemileia vastatrix (assembly GCA_030280995.1). NCBI lineage: Eukaryota > Fungi > Basidiomycota > Pucciniomycetes > Pucciniales > Zaghouaniaceae > Hemileia > Hemileia vastatrix. The sequence continues at coordinate 25,533,713 of JASXTE010000001.1, read as the reverse complement.
GTTGTTTTTCCCTTCCTCCATAAATTCAAATGACATATTTTTACCTGTTTCATAATTTTTTATGCTATGATTCTCTGTAAAGACCTAGGAGTGCAGACTACTACTAGCACTAAAACTAGCCTGAGATGGGTCTGACTATGACAACATACCTGGATTAATATATAGGTTTTCTGATGAGGAGCACTCCACAGAACTCGACCCATAGAACCCCCTTATGCAATATCCCCTCTTCTGCCTCTTACAATGCATAGCACCCATAGCACTCCTCCTCCTCACCTCTCAACTAGATCATAACACTCTCCCTATGTCTAAACAAATTTACATTCCCTTCTGTTTCAGTTTCCATTATCCCTTAATTCCTTAAGATATTTTTGGTCCCTTTTCTCCTTCTGATCAACTCATAAGGTAAGTCATTTTCCCACCTTCTTTATTATTTTTTTGCTGAGGTTTTACTTTTCTTTTTTTTGAGTTTTTGGGTTCTTTTTTGGTGCTTTTATGCCTTGTTATTTTGCCTCTTGTGTTCTGCTTGGTTTTTCAAATATATGTGGCATTTTTTGTTGTTGTTTTTGTGATATTTTTTGTTGTTTTTTTAAGCAGTTTTTCTGTCATTTGTAGACTTTTTTGTAGTCATTTAAAGCATTTTTGAAGCTGTTTTCACAGAATTTTCACAGATTTTTTTTTCTGTTTAATGTTGTTTCTGAGGAATTTTTTGCAGTTAATTGATGTCCTTTTTGAGGATTTTTGTGGCATGTTTAGGTTGATTTTGGCAGAAAATTGGGTGTTTTCTATTGTTATTGTACTGGAAGTATGGCTTAAGTAGGTTTTGTATTTAAAAAAACTTAAAATTAAAGTATTTATGTGAGTCTGTGGATATTTAAGAAGATTTCCTGTTCAGGTTAATCAATCAAATGGATACTATTCATCTTCTTTATCTTTACTCTCACCTTATTCACTTACCTCACTTGCTTTTGCAATTTTTGAGTTAAAACCTTCAAATAAGTTCAATTCACACCACAAAAAAATACCTGGAACCTGCTAGCAGGTGCCAATCCCTCAATTCATTTGTGATTCAAGAATAACTCATATTTGATAACATGTGAGCTAGAATTCTCAGTTTTCAGTGCATGGTCTTCCCAGAAGAATTAAGGCTGACGTAGAACTGAATCAAATAGAAGATATGTATTTTCACCTGATATCAGGTGCCCATGTTTTTTTAGGTTTCAAGTGTAAAAAAATGAAAAATTGGTGTGAATATTCATTTGGTCACTTAATTTGTACCTCTTTCTTAAAAATTTAAAAATTTAAGAAGAAAAGGTATCCTAAAAAGTTACATGAAACTACCAAAGTATTTGAAATGTCTGGAAATGATGAATTAGTAGTGGTGGTCAGTAATGGATGAAAATCTCAATTTATTTTACAGTTTTATTCTTTCAATGGGCTTAAAAATCAAACTTTTAATCACTTATCAAATTTTATCACAAGATTATATCAAATGGCTTTGTTTAGATGAGGTTTATAGAATAAAACCAAAGTTCAAGGGAATATAATTGATATTGTTTGAGAGCAGGATATGATAAAGGGACATCCTTTGGCATGTTCCTTTAATAATTAAAAAATCTTTTAATTCATTTAATAGGGGGTATCAAAGTTGGAAATTTGTATTTCTTTAAAAGGTATTTCAACACAATTAAAAGCCACAAAATTGACATTAATTATCAGTAAAAAGGTATTTTGGGGACACAATATGGCATAATTTAAAAAAATAATCATTTTTGATTCGGTGGAGAAAAGAGGTATTTCAAAATGGAAGACTTTTAAATTTGATACCCCCTAATGTTTCTATAGGTATATATCATTTGCTTAAGGTGCTCAGTAATGAAGAAATAAGAAATGACTTGAAAATTTAGAGTTCTTTAGGCCCTTTCAATTCTTTTTTGGTAAATTGTTTGAGTAAATTATGTATTTCTTCTTTTAAAATAAATAATGAACTGGCACATTAATAGGACTAACTAATGGGTGAGATACTTAATGGAACCTTTTGGATGATAATGATATTATTTCTATTAATAGTATCATTACTTATGGTGTTTCTCATAACCTGACTCATATGGACAAAAATAATTCACATTCTCTTACTTTTGGGCTCTTCTTTTGTATTTATCCTTTCACTGGATGCCTACTACATCACCTGCTCTAGTCAAAGGACATTGCTTTTTTTCCAGATTGTAGCTGTATTAGTTATTTTTGTTTGTTTAACAGTATTATTGAAGTATTCTGGAATTCTTCTTAAGATAATAATCAAACCACAAGAGCACCTTCCAGTTTGTAATCTTGCTAACAGCTCACTCATTTTGGGTGTTCCTTTCAGGTAAACCAAGACTTAATAAACTGTGCAAGGGAAGCTCAACTTGTTTTGGTAAACCACTTTAGTATGCATATTTTGACTCCAGAAACATAACTTGTTTCATTAAGACCCATTGGTAAGCCCTTATTTCAGCAATTTATCTGAAGGGTCAGTAATATTACTGGAAACTACTGCTTGCAAAGCATTAACTCAACCTCTTGCATGCCAAAAAATTTCACATCTCAACTTACTTTCCAATTACACAGACATGTCTGAAGGTTACTGATTTTTTTACTTATTCTTTATAAAACACTATATTGTCTTCATATGACCATCTCTTAACATATTATAGTACTACAGACAAATATATAAACCTCCCCATATAAAAAAACCCCCAAAATGTCCTCTGATTGGAAGAAGAAACAGTTAAATAATTGGAGCCAAAAAGAAGAAGAAAAGCTTTCCTTATGATGAAAAATGAATATGTAACATATGAAAAAAGGGTATAGTGGCATTCAATACGGTTCACCATAAAAAACATCTGGAATCTACCAGCAGGTTCCTATTCCTCAGTCCATTTGTGACAAAAGAACAAATCAGATTTGATGCCACACAAGCTTGTATGCTCAGTGTTCAGTGCACAGTCTTTCCAGAAGAATTAAAGCTGAGCTAGGACTGAATAAAATCAAAGATAAGAATTGGAACCTGTGATCATGTGCCCCCATTTTTTTTCTGGTGTTTGTGTTGAGTTTTTTATCTCATTTTTCAGTGTCTAGTAAAATTGATAACATTAGTTCTTCCTCTTCCATTGAATTGACTTCCTCAAGAATGTAGTATCTGTATAAGTCCATGTGAAACTTCAATTGAAATGTAGAATGTGTGAAAGGTTGAGCATGGTTTACAGAAGAGTTACTGTTGCTGAACACAAACCATGAGTGATGAATATTTTGAGAGTATTTCATAGGGGGAAAAAATGGCAACCAGATGTTGGGTTCAGTTCACATACTGAACTGATTCAATTCAGTATATGAACTGAACCTAATGTCTGGTTTCCACTTTTTCCCCCCTTTGTTGAGTTATTTGAGATTTACTTGATACCATTTTGGTTTCATGCAAATCAGTAAGCAAAGACTCAGTAATATGCAAATTGTTACTGATAATTTGATGCAACAAGTGGAGATTCCCTAAGTAAGGTAAGAAATGAAGGTTCTATTAAATAAATATATTTATATAGAAAAGAAAAGTATGGAGTTTGAGAAAGGTTTCTACTTTATATTTCAATCTCATTAATAAATTTAGCCAAATGTTTAAGAATTTCACTTACTCAAATATTAAGACTGCTTGGCCATGTGCTGTTGTACATTTTAAAAAATAAATTTTTGCATGTGCTCATGTATTTATTTGTCTTTAACACATTCGTTTTCATATAGTATAAAATATTCAACTATGAGATTTGCTTTTATAGATTTTTTTATTATTAATTTATGGCTTTAAATTAAAATTCAGAAATCTGGAACTCCTACTAGAATAAAATTCAGGGGGATTTATTGCCTTTTTTTTGAAATTTGAATTTAAGAAAAAAAAAGTATTCAAAAAAGCAATTTATTGTATTTTAGACTTATAAAATTGAAAAGAATGCAATTTTTGCATTAGACATATAAATATTTATACACCTACATGCATGAATTTTGGATTAAAAACATCAATTAAAAAATGTACTAGATTTTCATAGTACTTAATTAAATTTTGATTATAAAAAATGAATAATTAATGAAATTTTCTTGTGCATAAAAATTATCTTGTGGGTAAAATAATTGATACTCTTTTAAACAGAAGCCAACACTTCACTTTTTCTGATAAAGGCTATATTTAAAATTTCATAGATTTACCAAGTGATTCATGATTTATTTAAACTATTATTCATATAATTGGAGACACTGCATGACACAAGACTATCAGCTCAGTAAGGAATATTGCAAATGTTGTGCCCCTTTTGAAGAGTCTGATTATTATTTTAATAAGAGCACAGCAAACCAGAAGGATAGGTTAGGATTTTAAAGCTTTTGATGAGGCCATAAAAGAAGTGATGTCCTTGATGTCCATCCTGACCCTTTAAAACAGTTTACATAATTAAAATGTTGGACTCATGGAGAAAAAAACAAGATAAGGTATGAGAAATACCAACAATCTTTGTTATGTTTTTTATAGAGGCACTAATGAAAATGATGTAATGAAATTAAGTCTCAAAAAAGATAAAGAATAAATGAATTAGAAAGTTCTCAAATTCTTTAGATGAATGAGAAGGATCAAGTGAAGAAGATGTATCAACCAGAAATCCTTGTGAGTTTAAGGCAGATATGATTAAATATAAGACTTATAATAATCACATAGTCTAATTTATTATGTATAAAACAATCAGAAGTTGAATGAGCTTCAATTTTAGGAAGATAATGTAAGTATGATGAAATAGAGTATAGATATGAAATAGAGACTAATCTTCATGGCTAAATAAATAGCTAGAAAAAAATCACAAATTAGAAAATTTAGTCAATTTTCTAGTACAGGATCAGCTAGAGAAAGAAAAATATCAAATCAACAGATGAAGATTATATTTGGGAGCAGAAAAGGAATTATAGGATATTAAAATCAGTAAAAGAGATTGTGAAGGTAATTAATAAAAAGGTTGAAGGTATGATATCAGGAGTAGGAAAGAATTTATTAGATATTAATTAATAAGTAAGTGATGAGTATATTGAGCATTTTAATGATGTAAAAAAATATAAGGGTAATTTTAAAGGAATTTCAAGAAGATATAAAAGATTAAATTCAGAAGGAGTGAATGATAAATATAGTAATATTAGATAAAAGCTATTAAGTCTTCTAAATAATTAATGATAAAATAAAAAATAAATCACAAAATGTCCTGCCAAAATTTGAAGATCTGTTGCCCTTATGTCTGCTGTTTAAGATTTGAAAGTGTTGGATAAAGTGGGAGGTGGTTCAACTCCTTCATCTTCATAAAACTCTATCCATTGTTATTTGAGGTCAGCTAGAATATTATGAAGTATAGTGAAGCACAGAAACTAGTTGATGACTTCCTCCATTTTAGTTGTATTTTGAAGAGAATTTCTTACTTCCCACACCAGAAAAAAAACATGGGCACCTGATAGCAAGTGCCAATCCCTATCTTTGACTTAACTCAATTTCTGCTCAGCTGTAATTCTTCTGGAAAGACTTCACACCAAAAAATGTGCACAATAGCTCACACAAAATCAAATTAAATTTACTCTTAAGTCAAAACTGAATATAGAAATAGGAGCTTGCTAGCAGGTGCCACATAATTTTTTTCTGTTCCATAGACTAGAAAAACAACATTTCAAGATTCTGACATAATCTTCAATACAGACTCTTGAGTTTTCCAAATGATTGTTGAACTTAGCATTTTGGCTGTCTTCTGGATCTTGACCCCAAAAGTCTGGAAGTACATACTTCCCATTAACATAAGCAGAATCTTCCAGAAGATACTGATCTCTATAAAAAATTTATTGGTTTTTTTAAAAGTTGCATTCCTTGGAAGACAGAGGAATCATGACATGATCCAGGATAGCTAGCAAAAAATGATATAAGTTTTTTGTGGATTTCACATATAAGCTGAACAGAAATTAAATATTTATAGAGAAAATATGGAAGTTTTTGTAAGTGAAAAAAGAATAAATGAAATAAAAAATGGACCACATTTTTTTTGGTTAAAGTAATTTTTTCCACCTTTAGCAGGTTTCTGACAAAATGGACTAGTTTTACCAACAAATAAACCAATAAATCCTATAAAACCCTTCACTTGAATAACCTGAGATGATTCAAGTGACTCTTATTTTGTTGGCAGATTGAGAATTTAAAATTTCAAGAAGATGATAGCAGTGATGCATCATTTGGTATAGCTATTAATTGAGCCATACCCTAAAGAGAAGGCATTTTCCAAACATTTCAAGGCACCTCCATTACCATTGAACTCCAAAATACACAGTGTGACAGCCAATTAAATTGAAGGATCATGTTTTTGAAAAATAGAATGATCCTGTATAAGCTCAACCAATTTTAGGAAATATTCATAGGAAATCCTGAATAGCTGTATAAAAGTGGGCTCAGATAGGTTTAGGAGTTTCTGGATGGTATATTTAAGCATATGAAGTACTTAGGAATTTCTTGGAAGAAGGTAACATTTCCAGGCCATTTTTGATAAAACAGAAAAGACTTCTTTAAGATCAGAATCAGAATACAAGAGGAGATCAAGAACTATGAATCTGATTAATTGATGTCATTTATCATGATTTGAAAGCAAGGAAGACATGACTCTTATATGATATAATAATCTAAAATTTGTACATTTTTTTGAGTTATTAAGTGTTATGCTGTGGAGTGCTGTGTATGAATGGGATGATCCTGGAAAATCAGTGAGATGGGACTTGGTGGTAAAACTAGAAATATTGGTTTAGAAAGTTTGTATTTTAGTGATATTGGTGAATTTTTTTACTTTTGAAATACACCACTTTTAGGGCTGGTGTGTTTTGTAAATTCATACTTAGATAAGGGCGGATTGGTAATTGCAAGTTTTCCAGAACTGACACCCCCTATTAAGTATGGTGGTCTGTCATTGTGGTTGTATTTTAATACCATTATTTTATCTTACTCATCCTTGTTTTGTATTTTAATTATTTCATTATTCATTTCCCAATAGGGGGTGTCAGTTCTGGCAAATCCGCACTTAACTTAAGTGCGGATTTCAAACCAAATCAGCACTTAAATTTTGCAAAAAAGTCACTTATTTCAAAAAAGGGTGTCAGTTATGACCTCAAATCAGCACTTTTTTCCCGTTTTTTTTCACAACCACATTTTGGCCACAAAACATCCCTTCCTTTCTTACCCCATCCCTGTCACATGTGACACACTGACCTTCCTCGCTACCTACCCATCAATCCTTGGCACACACCCCTTCCTGACATTTTCAATATTTTGACCAGGCATGTTTACATTCTTTTTTACTTTTTTCTTCAACTTCTTAATTTTTTTTCTATGGGTGTCAGTTCTGACCTCAAATAAGCACTTTTTTCGTGATTTTTTTTTCAAAACCACATGTTGGCCACATCATCCCTTTCTTTCCCATACCATTTTGTACTCTCCAAATGTCCTCTTTGTGTACTTCATTCACTTGGGTTGGTATTTTGGTTTGATGCATATTCATTTTTTTTTGGAATTTACGGTGAATTTTTTTTTTTTGGATGGCTCATTGGTTTTCTTTCACCAGCTCAACATGAAATCACATATTTTGTCAGTGATTTTTTTTTCATTCATCCCACATATCCTTTTCCTATTCTCCTCCAACATCCCTCAAACAATTTGGTTTCATTCATTTTGTCATCTCATCTCTCCAGGTAAGTCACTTTATTCTTTTTTTTTTGATTTTTTGATTACTAATTATAATTTTTTTTGTTTTTTTCTGTTTATTTTATTTTTTTTATCTAAATTTTTTTTGTAAGTGGTTATTTTGGATTTCAATGGTATAATTAACCTTTTTTTTCTCTCCCTCTTTACTTTCTTTTTTAGCTCCATCACCCTACTCTTCATCCCTCCTTGGCATGGTCATTATCCCCCCTTTCCCTTATTTCACTTTTTTTTGGCTCCATTTCATTGAAACACATTCTTTGCACATTCTTTATGCATTTCACTTACTCCATATTCAATTTCCCCACAATTCCAACATCAATCTTTCTCACTCTATTTTTCCTACTTTTCAATCAAGGTAAGTTTCATCTCCTTTTTTTCATGCCTATATGATATCTCATTCCTTTTATGAAAAGTTCATACTTAAATATCTGTATGACTCTTATCTGGATAACAGTGAACTTATAAAACTCCTTTTGATCTCATCTTCATTACCATTTTCAAGTTTTTGTAAAATTTTGAAAATCAGACTCGGAATTCGGGTTAGGTTTATTCAAATCTAATGTTCTTTTTACTGAAGATTCTCCTGAAGGCTACCTTTCATTTCCCACAAACAGATTTGAATTTGATTCAGTGGTTGCTGAGATATTGACCGTTAAAGTTGAGCCTTTTTTTTCCAATTTAAATTTTTATTTCATTTTTTATTTAACAAATTAGGGTTAGGTTTATTTAAATCACATGTCCTTTAACTGAAGATTATACTGAAGCATATCTTTCATTTCCCTCAAACAGGTTTGAATTAGGTTCAGTGGTTGCTGAGATTTTGACCTTTGAAGTTGAGCCTTTTTTCCAAATTTCACTTGTCTTATTTCACATTTTTATATTGCATATTTAGAGGATAAGGATTCTGAAACTCTTATATGATTATTATCTAGGCATTTCAATTATATAGGCATATATTCGTTGCTCAAGAATATCACTAAAGCTCAAAAAGATGAAGATTTTTGCTTATGGGACACTCTACCTTCCTTTAACTCTTTTCTTGCTCTTTGACTCAAAAAGCACTGTAATAAAGCATTTGAAAAAAATCATGAACTTGCAACCAGAGTTGGAATACCGAATTGGTGTGACTTTGAATGAGAAGATATCAGCCACAAATATCTTTTATTTTCTAATGTTATTATCTCTCATTCTGGATTTCACAATAAAATTCACACCAATACCAAGGACACCAATTTTCTTACTTTTGGTATATTCTCATATATCAAACCGATTACTGGCCAACCAATACCATCTCCGGCTTAAATCAAATGACAAGGTTTATATTTTCCAGACCACCGGTGCATCATTGATTTTGGTTTGGGAAATGGTATCATCAAAACTATTTGGAATTCTTCTAAGGATAATCATCAAACGACCAAAGCTCCTCCTGGTTTGGAATCCTGTCAAGATTTAACACATTTTGGTTGCTCATTTCAAATCAGTCATAAGTTGATTCAAAGAATCAATAAGGTAATGAAAGAAGGTAAAGTTAATCGATTTAAAAAAACTTTATTTAGATCCAAAAAGTATGGGGATTAGATTTGTCATCAAAAATTTTATATTTTTTCGTAAATTTTTAATAAATATTTTTTATGTATCAATTTCCTCAACTAAAGTAATGGGCCCAGGACCTTGTGTTGTATAAATGGTAATCATGATAACATTTATTTGTTTCATGGGGTTCCTCTAGCCTATACCTGTGGAAAGTCCCAAACTTTTGTTTCTAGACTTGGTCTGCATTTTGGCTTGAGGGATTGTCATTACTTTAAACTAGGGAAAGTGATATATATTAGATATTTATTTAATAATTTACGTAATTATATTAAATTTAGATGACTTCCACCACTTACTTCAATAAAATGCAGGGGGGGTATTGCCAAATTTTCAAATCTGACATGTGAAATTGATGACTTAGAAAAATTTTGGTGATATCCACCCCTTGCTTCAATAAAATGCAGGGGAGAGTATTGCCAATTTTTTAAAACAGATATAGATTTTTTTTGATTTGTAAATATTTTGGTGAAAATTTTTGACAAGAATGTGAAAGTAATTGTTTCCACCTTGAGCAGGTTTCTGGCTCAAAGGAATAGCAGTACCATCAACAAAACCAATACATCCTGGGAAGCCCTCTGCTTGCATAACCTGAAATGATTCAAGTCGCTCTTCTTTTTTTGGCCAGGTGAGAAGTTGAGATTACAAGGAGTTGATGGCAGTGATACATTGTTTGGTATAAGTGTTAACTGAACCATATCCTAAATCAAAGACATTTTCTAAATGTTTCAAAGCGGCTCCATTACCATTTGAACCCAAATGACATAGTGTGATGGCCAATTGAATTGAAGGATGTTGTTGTTCTTTTTGAGAATTATTGTGAAATATGGGATGATCCTGAATAAGCTCAAGCAATTTAATGAAACATTCCTGAGAAGTCCTGAACATCTGTCTAAAACTGGGTGTAGATACTTTAAGAAGTGTTTGGATGGCGTACTTGGGGGTATGAAGTACTTGAGGCTTTCTGGGAAGAAGGTAACGTTTCGTGGCCATTTTTGATAAAAAGACAAAATCTTCTTCTAGATCAGAATCAGAATCGCAATCAGATTCCAAGAGCAGTTCAAGAGCCATGAAATTCATTGCTTTATGTAATTTATCACAATTTGAAAGTGAGGAAGGCATAACTCTTATATGATATGATATGAAGATGTAAGTGATGTACGATGTTTTGAGTTATGAAGTGTTATGCTGCGGAGTGCTGCGTATGAATGGGATGATGCTGACAAATCAGTGAAATGGGACTTGATGGTGAAATCAGCACTTTTGGTTGAGAAAGTGCGGATTTGAGTGAAATAAGTGACTTATTTCATTTTGAAATCCACCAGTATTGGGGCTAGTGTGTTTTGGAAATCCACACTTATTTAAGTGCGGATTTACCAGAACTGACACCCCCTAATATCTTCATCTTTCTTTTCCCATTTTGAAATGTGTTGCTATACATCCTATTGTAGTATGTTTCATGTCCTTACAGTCAAGTGATTCTAACCAGCTAGAAAAATAGAAGAACCAAAGTGTTATAGTGGGGTGAGGGAAAATGTGAGAGAATATCCACAAGTATTTAAAGTAATGAGAAAAAAATTTATGAATCTCCCTGGAAAAACATGAGAAGATGTTTGAAATGGGAGATGGAGACAATAGATGTTAGAATGTGAATAATACCTTTTACTGTCAAAGTTCAGGCCTCTCTCTAGAATAGAAAATCAATATTAAATTAACTACAAAATTGATTCTAAACAATGGGTACAGATTTGTTTAAATAGTGTGTACAGATCTGCTTGTAAAATGAGCGATAATAAATTTAATATTAGTTACAAAAATAAAATTTGATCAGTTCCAGAAACATTGTCAGATCAGCTGTAATAATCTTTTCAGATCAGTTCAACAATATCACAATGGCATTATAACTTCCTTAGGAAGATATTTGAATTAATATATGGTCTCAAAACTTTCCCAAATATCCATTTCTGACTCTCATCTAGTCCCTATTTTTCTTATCGGATGTCACATGTTGTGGAAGAAGGATATTATAGTGAAATTTCTTAGTTTCTGTCAGTATATTCTAGTACTTAAGTATGATTTAATAGTAAATATTAATGGTCCTACTACTTAATAATAAATTATTTATAGATTAAACCTCAGGGAAAGACTTATAAAATTGTTATACTCAATTGTTAAATCACAATATTTGGATTGGTGTGGACTAGTGGTGGAAAATAGGCTAATAAAATATATTTATTGCTAATATAAAGATAATATAAATTTATAAGGGCTTTTTAAAAACATTTGTATATGCTAATAATTGTTTAATATTGTTTATTTTATGTGTAGTAAGTAAGTGAAGTCAAGTAACCTGCCAAATCCTCCTTTACTTATACCAAAATCCATTGGAGTGCACAGACCTTCAGTCCAGATAATGTCACTGCTATCCCTGGAAATTACAGCACTGTGAGGGCTCATCACATCCCCATGTTCTCTGTAGAGATTTAAGAAAGAGTAATATATTTTAATGTAGGTAATCTATCTTTTGGCTAGATCTATTCTAAGTAAGTGGTAGTATTCTCAGACACTTCCTCTTGAAGCACTCTATCTATTACTATCCTTACTGTAGCAATAAAATGACTCTACAGCACTACTTCTTGTATGCACACCCATTATGTACAAAAAAATAAAATATATCTATTTCTCTTTTGTCTATATCAAAAATATCTACTGCTATTTCTTCACACCCACACTTCCCCTTTGAAAGATAAGTTCTGTTTTTATATACCTGTATGTTCAGTGCCTTTTCCCTATGTTTCCTTTCCCTACCAGATTTTCTACACAAGTTCAACACTAATCTAAGATTATCAAATGGTATCTAAATATCTCAATAATATATTTAAAGTGGTTAGCATAAGTCCTGGTCCTAATAGCGCTTGAAACATTATTGTAATTATACTATTAGCGTTCAATGCTTCACCTTTCCATACATACCCTATACTCCTTGAGATAACTAACTATATAATAAGTACTTAACCGCCTCTCATACCTATTATAATAGCCCACTCTTACCATGTGAGTATCCACTAATTGTGAGACCCTTTGGGATAAGTAAGTACCCCTTCTTCAAGTCATAATTTCTATCTTCTATTAATTGAGGGCTGATCTCCAACACACATGTCTTCCTAGTGCTACCTTCTTTCTTTGACATGTTTTTCATCTCCATGGGTGGACACAGCTTCATCTAAAATACATTGCTCATATCTAAGCATGGATTTCATACCATTTCTTGTTGCTTCTTCCTAAGTTCATATTATGAGTATAGCACTTTCCCTGAATCTGCAATTACATACCATATTTTCTTGTCCTATAGTCCATTATTTACTTCAGCCTTCTCTCCAATCATCACTGCTTGTATATCCATACTGCCAGTAAAAAAGCGTGCATGGGGAGTCTACTTTTTCTGCACTTCTGAAAACCCCTTTGTTGCACTTGCTGAAAACTGCAACATTTCTGCGTTACTGCAAGATGTGTACCACAGTCTCCCTCAACTTGTGACTGTCCCCAGGCACTATAAAACCAGGTGCATATCTGGCACTTTTTCCTCATTTCTCCTTCTTCTCTTCTATCATATTCTAGTTTCTCTTCATATCTTCATCTTTCTTCTATCTTATTATGTGCACCAACAATAAAATTTTCAACTCTATCTGCCAATTTGTCAGCACTCAAAAAGCCTTTGTTTCCACTGTTCCCACCATCAAACCCATCTTAACTGGAGCCAAGCGTTGTTGGTGCTGTACTGAAAACAGCATCACCCCTTGTTAATTTTCAAGAGCCTGCTGTGGTAATGGCTTCTTCACAGTAATTTCCCTTTTTTTTCTCTTTCCTTCTTAAATACTTGATTCTAATTTTACGTTCTTTCTTTTGTAGTAATGCAAATTTTTCAAAAGTCACAAAAAGAAATTCAGTCTCAATGGTCCACCTGCCACCACCAGTACCGCTATCAATCCCAATGCTTCAAAATCAAACCTTATGAGTCAGTTGGCAATTAAGCGCCCTGCTCCTAAAAGAGCCAAAAAAACACACTGCTTGCTGACACCAAGCAGTCCTTCTAATTCTACTCATTATTTGCTCTTTTCTGAACAGTTGATTCATACTGTATGTCCTCCTAAAAAAAATTCTTTTCCTTTACAGACACTCTTATTTCTTCCACTTAGGAGGTCCTGCATACTCCATATGCTGTGACACCTCCACCTCCACATGTCAAAATCATCATCCCTGGCCTCAAAGAAAACCCCTTATGGGCTGCTACCCCTGGAACAATCTTTTCAACAGTTGAAGAGGATGCTATTACCTGGCCAGAATGAGAGGCCACTCCTCCAACTAAATTTAACTATTGGCTCTCAACTCCACCAATGTCCAACACTTACAAGGAAGAAGCTCTGTGCATTCACCTCCCTTGCGCTGAATACTGGAAAGTCCTCAATCAAGTGGTTGCGGCTCCCTATTTCGACACCATCAACCATATCAATACTGCCTTTGATGCAGTTTTCTCCTACCTTGAAAATACTCCGGCTCTTGAAGAGAAAGACATTCAAAACTGGGTTGCCCTAGTTGAAACCCTGAATTTGACTTACAATAATATATACAATGAATGGGAGTACACTTTTCTTGATAAGCATTAAAGTAATTTTCATCCTTTCTTTTATCTTTTCCATTATACTAAATTCTTTTCCAACTCTTAAATCTCCTCAGCATTTCTTCTTCTACTTTCTTGATTCCTCAATTTATAAACTTCTGTAAAAAATTGCATTTAGTATATTATTATTTCCTCTTGTAATAATAAAAAAATTTTTCCCAAAAAAAAATGTGTTGCTAAATATTGCCCATTATTATTCTGTGAGAGTGAAAGAATCCTACTAATTCTTAAGGAAAATAATGTTTCTCCTGAAAACTCTTCTTTGACTCCTTCTGGAATAACCCTGAGACAATAAAAAAAATTCACCATTTATAACTTAATTTGTTAGAGCCTCTTCTAATTCATACAACATATTCTTGAAGTAAATTCAGATCTTCCCAAGGTCTTGCACTCCTTAGCACTAGCCTTCTTTTCCCATAAACCTTATTACAATATATTCTTCTGCTGATTACCATTCCCACTTGGATACTATTCAGTGCTTATTCTTCACTTGTATCTTTACAGCACCTATAAATAGACCTTGTAATCCACTATTCTACCTTATCCAATCCATTACACTCCACAAGTTCTAATTAGCCATGACCATATACTGTACTTTACTTAGAGATCAGTCTTTTTCTTTTTTCTGCTGTCACAAATTTAACTGTACTTTCTCCAAGCCTTGTGGTTATGCTTCTTTTAGACCTTTTTGCAAGAAATCCTTAAAATTTAATAAGACTCACACCTTTTCTTATGAATGTCCTATTTCTCCTAATGACTATATTCAGTTCCCTTCTAGAGATACTTCTAGTGCTCCTACTATAATAGCTAGTCCCAGTAGCACTACTCATCTTTCTATTTAAACTTTACCCACCAATAGCGTGTCTCTTCCTGCATACTCTCTCTAAGAAATTTCCATCCAACCCAAATCTGAATCACCTATGCCTTCTGAACAAGATGTTGCAATGAAATCATCCTCTACCTTCACTCCTAATACTGTAGGAGTGCTTTCTCCTTCTGCACACCCTATAAATTTAGTATCCAGTAAGTCTATCATCTTCATTTTCAAATAATCATTCCCAATTCCTCTCTCTTCAAAGGCTTTAACAAATCTATTTGCTTAGGATGTGTTCCCCAACCTCTTCCATTTTTTCATTTGATTTGAATCTTCTTGCACCTTTGCCCCATTTATGATGCCATGTCAGCTTCATACAACCGTGCTCCCACATTTTCTGACATTGAATTAAATGCCCACTACCATCACATTGAAATGATTGGTCAGTTGATGAATGAAATAATTTCTATCTCTATACTTGGATTTCCTGCATATCCCAATAGCTTCATCATGCCCAAAGAATGGAAAGGATTCCCCGCCAGTTTTGAAGCAGACTCTGATAAATCATAACTTTCCTTTTACCTCAGTTTGATTAGTGCTCTTCTTCTTAACACCTGTACATAGTTCCCTTTTTTAAACTATGACTTTCATTACCATTAGTAACTATCATAAACTTGTAATTATATGTAAAATCATGAGAAAAGTGTGTAGCGCTTTGTGACACACTTGCCTTTTCCCTGTATACAATTTTTCTAAGAGAGCGCTTGCAAAAACTCCCTCTACTATCTTTAAATAGTTCTTATCTTCCATAATAAGTTTTTATTACTGATATTTTTCAAATTCAGGTCCCTGAATTGTGCACTCCATCTGCCAATATTCTTCAGCTAAATTTCCCACCTTCTGCTATGTGTATAGTAGTTTCTGATTCACCCAGACAGCTTTTCCTTTATCCAGTCTACCTGCTTCTTCATATCTCCTCGCATGACATTAATTCCACAAAATTTAGCTTGAGTGCTAATTCCAACTGCTTGTTCAGCCATAGTTGCTTCTCCACCACTAACATCCTATCTTTCACAGTTGCATCATAGCCTCCTTAAAATCTTAACAAACATACTGATGATAGTTCATACTCATCCTGGAGTTCTAAAAAATAAGTTTTGTTGTTAGTTTAGCCTCATCCCAGAGGTAATTCCTATGTTACTGGTATCCCTATTGGGTAGAATCTTTTGATATGATTGGCCACTACAAGTTGTTTCCATTCAGTACCATCCAATTCCTCCAGTAAGTAAGATCCTCCAGCTATTTGTTTCCTAACCTTATAAGGTCCATTCCATCTATCCACAAACATTTTTCCCCATTGACTTCCAAGACTTCTATTGTATACTAATACCAAGTCCCCTGGTTTCAATGGTTCCTTTAATCTGTGTGCTAAGCACTCATCCCAATATTTAACTGACTTGTCTGTAATCTGAATCATTCTTTCATATGCCTTTTCCATGAATTCATCCTTTCTTTCAAGCTGTGCCACTTTCGCTAGAATTGAATCCTCAGTTGAGTGCACTTGATCCCAATCACATCCTAGAAAAGATCCAGCTTCCAGATCAATAGGTAATACTTCCCTTTGACCAAACATAAGTTCATAAGGTGAAAAACCCATCATCCTCTTCACTGAAATCTTATCTGCAAATAATACTAAAGGCAAATAACTTTTCCATTTTTCCCCATTAGTTCAACATAGCTTAACTAGTGTATCTCTAATTACTTGATGCCCTCTCTCAATCATACCTTCCACCTCTGGATAATAAGGTGTTGCAACTTAAACTTTGGCACCAATCACTTTAAAAACTTCTTGAAATTCACCAGAAAATACAGTGCCCCCATCCACAGTTACCATTTTCATTACCCCATATCTATATACCCATTCCTTCTTTAAAAACTCAGCTACATTACTTGCCTTAAGATTTACCAAAGGTTCTGCCTCAACCCATCCTGACTGATCATCCCTGGCTACTACCAAGTACTTAAATTTTCCTTCTTTAATATGGACCCCATCTAAGCTAATCCTGCCAAAAATAGTATCTTCACCCATTTCCTTTCCCTTTGCTTAGTCTTTCTGTAACTGCTGTGCTGACATTCCGGACAAGATTGGACCCAATCCTTGACCTCTGATTTCATATTAGGCCACCAAAACCACTACTTGACTCTTGTATAAGTCTCATCCTGTCCCCTATGTCCCAAATTTTCATATAATTCTCTAAAAATATTTTCTTTTCTGCCTCTATCTGATATAACTAATTGCGGTGTAGAAGAGCATTCTCTCCATACCCTTCTGTCTTTCATAAAATAATACTTATTGCATTTCTCTATCTTGCCCCATGTATCTTCATAACATTTTTCTGGTTGACTATTTCCTTCTAGATATTCTTTCAACCAATCTACTTGCTCAGTTGAGTCCTTGATTAAATCTCTACCTTCTGACTGTGTATTACTTTCTCAACCGCTGCTTGAGTCATCCTCTTTATCTGAATCCTAAATCACCTCATCTGGAGCTCCTCTCGTTATTATGTTAGCTTCTACATTCCATTCTTGTGCATTTATCTCCTCATGATCATCTCTGTCATGAATTTCTTCCTTAAACTCTCTTAGTTTTATTCCATCACGGACACTCCTAGACAATTATGATAGTTCAACATCTTCCCAGATGCCGGTTATTAGTTTTACATCTTTGCGGATGATGTTAATTAGTTTTATGTCTTTGAAGATGAACTTTTTCTTATCACTAAACCTCTGATAACAATAATCTATTCCATTTATCCACCTTTTATCTTCTTCAAATTTTTCCACATCAGAATTCTCTTCACACAATGGCCTTCTAGATAAAGAATCTGGCATTGTAAAAGATTTTCCTGGTTTATGGACTATATCAAAAGAAAATAAATTAATCTGAGCCACCCATCTAGTCATTGACATTTCTGGTAAACTTGGACTACTAATCATTTGCACCAAACATAATGCATCAACCTGCAACTCAAAATGTTGCCCCCAAAGCATCCATTGAAACTTCTTCAAAATCATTGCAACCCCACACAACTCCAACTTGGACTGTGAGTATCTAGACTCCACCTTTGAAAAAGTCTTAGATTTATAAAGGAAAGGCCTATTATTTCCTTCCTTTTCCTCTGGAGTTAAAACTGCACCTACTGCAGAAACACTTGAATCCACCACTAGAGTAATCTTTCCAGCGCTTGGCCCATATTCCAGTTTCTTTAAAAGAATATCTTTTACTACAATCCTTTTTAACAACTCAAAGGATTCTTCACATTCGTCAGTCAAATGCCATACAACATCCTTTCTTTTCAAGTGCCTCAACGGGGAAGACAACAAGACAAAATCTTGAATAAAAATTCTTACATATGTAAAAATACCTAACAACCCCCTGACTTTTGTAGTGTTTCTTGGTCTTGGCCATTTAAGTACCTTGTTTTTCTGTTTTTCTGCAATTATTCTTCCCTTCCTACATACGACATGACCAACAATATCTAGTGCTGGTATGCAACAAGAAAAGTTTGACCCTGAGACTGTCAAATCAGCCTCCTCTATCCTAAAAAGTACCCTTTCAAGAGTAATAGCATTTTCCCAAATAAACCTCCCAATGCTTGTTTTCTCCTCTAGAACCTCCCTTTTATGCCTCTGTCATCAATAAAAACTCCTATATGTTCCAGAATTTTATCCTGTAATATCCACATCATCTTCACCTGATACACTGCGGCTGAGTTTGTAGTGCCCTGTGGTAACCTTGTTAACCTGAAGCGCCCCAATGGAGTTTCAAATGTAGTCATGGGTCTTGATAATAAATCCAAATTGCACTTATTTTATCTTCCCATTACATCTCCTAATCTGTATCATGCTTGACCTGCAAAAGATTCCACAAATTCCTCTGGTGTTGGTGGTAATCCTGCATCCTTAGCCATAACCTTGTTCATCTCTCTCAAATGATGAACAGCCCTTAACTTGCCATAATTCTTGACAACACAAAATACTGTACTTGAGTAGCTAGAAATTGATTGTTCATACAAGCCAGACCTTAACCTTCCCCTAATTAATTCAATATATTCTTCTCTTATAGCCTCTGGTATAGGAAATGCTTTCTTGTTCCTGGGAGCATGAGGTATAATTGGAACAATATAAGGTTTCCCATAAGAGTGCTTTAATAAACCTCTTTCTTCTTCTGAAAAAGCAATAGCTTTTTCCCTAAGCACCATAACATGTAACAGTAAATTCTTTTCCTCCTGTGAAAACCAATCCTCCGGTCAAAAATTAACAATTTGTACTCGTTCTGAAGTTATCCTATTAGCAGGCTTGGATTCAGGTGGAAACTTTGTTAAAGGTGTGTTATAAGGATTTCTTGATAGCACCTGCCTCTAAAAAGGAGGGTTCAAGTCCGGGATTGGTATATTTACTGGTTTAACCTTAACCCCTACTGGTTTATACTTTGATACTAGACAGTTCCAGCTGCTTCCTTCATTACTTAATGTTATAATTTTTCTAATATACCTCCAAGTTGTACCTACATCATATTTTTGTCTTTTCTTCCTAATATAAGCATAAAAAAAAGCAAAATAAAAGAAATTAAAAATTCTAGGCACAATACACTCTATAGTAGTATTACCAAGACACCTGTGAAGCCCCACTCTATGTATCCACGCTTGGACTGACTAATCACTATCTGGGTTCCTCTCATCTTGGGAGATAGTAATACCTAAGATGCCAGCCCCTAATGAAAAGATTGGTGCAACCCAGTCAGTCTCCCATTGTCTTCATCCTCATAAAACTCTCTTTCCTTCTCTAAACTCACATATCCAACATACTTAGTTTCCCAGCCACCATCCTTAAGCGCTACTAAGACTTCTGTCACTGGAATACCATCATCACCCATAATCTTAATATCTATAGTCTTATTCAAACAATAATCTATTGTTTCTGAATAATCCATTAAAAATTGTGTTCCTAAGACTGGTTTTACTACACTAATAGGAACATAAAAACAAAGATCTATTGATGCTCCTGCAACCCGCATCTTGACATATTCAGCTACCCCTTTAGCCGGTAACCTACCTCCTCCAATACCTGACACAGCTCCTTTGCAATCTTTTACTGAAAACCCTAAATCCACAGCATTCTATGCAGAAACTTCATTGATCTGAGAACCAGTATCTACTAGAGCTCTGATTTGCTTCCCATTAATTGTAACCATTAAATACCCTAATGGCCCTGCATAATGTGGTACCCTCAATAGTCCCACAACTTGTTGAAATGAATGTTCCTCCAAATCATACTCAACACAATTTGCAACTCTTGGCTTCCTACACTCATCTACTATTCCATTTGCTACGTCTGGAGCTACTGCAGTTAACACCCCCAATGGCACTGAAACTGTTGTTTTAAGACATTCTGAAATTAAAGCTTCAGCTGCCCTAGGATATTCCGCATGAGCTGAGAGCTTAATCCTCCATTTTGGTTGAGTTGCCTTTGCTCCAACTTTTGACCTACCTGGCAGATTCTTTGGAGTATTATGTTTTGCTATAAGCATTCTTTCTGCTGGTACTGCTCTTTGTTGAACTATTTCTGGCTCTTATAACGGTTGTTCCTTGATGTGCTGATCCATATCATAATCCATCTTACTCCAGGATTCATCCTCCATTTCCACATCCTCAAGTGGTACAGGTGTATTCTCTCTTACAGTATACCCTACCTCTTTGATGTCTTCTGGGTTTGCATATTTTGAACCAGTCCTTCTCAGCCTACAAACAGTTGGTGGAGCCATTTTCTTATGTTTGGCTGCGAAAATCTCTAATTGTGCTGTAGTGAGTGGTGCTGCAACCACCCCCTCTTTGACCTTAAAATCAAATACAGCACAAGTGACTGAAAAATTTACTGACTTTGAGTTTTTATCCGCAGGCTCCTTGCCCTTACTAGAATTCACATCCATAGCCTTTTTGTTAATATGATCAATGAATTTAGCTTGCATCCCTTGATCCTTATCCATAACAAGTTTTGTACTGTCCTCTAACATCAGTTCTGTACCATCTTCAAAAACAACTTTTTCTTCTTTGTCTTTTTGAAGTGCATTACACCTCATCCTTGTATGACCTTCTTTATTGCAATAATAACATACCATAGAAGAAAACCTTGGTGTGGATTTAGCTGCTTCAATCAACTTCTTCTCCAACTCTTTGATTCTTTCCATCACTGAATTTGAATCCTGAAATGTTGTCTTTTGTCTTGGTGTCGGTACTGAAGAGGGTGATCCAGAAATTGACAAAACCTCCACTACCTCTACATCCTCCAACAAAACCCTAGCTGCTCAGCACTCTACCCGATGTAACTTCATTTCAGCTTCAACTGCTGTTTCAACTGCCTCTAATCCTGGGAACTTGTAATCCCCATTCTTC
Source organism: Hemileia vastatrix (assembly GCA_030280995.1). Taxonomy (NCBI): domain Eukaryota; kingdom Fungi; phylum Basidiomycota; class Pucciniomycetes; order Pucciniales; family Zaghouaniaceae; genus Hemileia; species Hemileia vastatrix. The sequence continues at coordinate 25,512,393 of JASXTE010000001.1, read as the reverse complement.
TTTCTGACCAATTTTCCTTCATTATCTAGGTTCCTTTTTTCCCAATCTTCAACCTCAGGCGCTAAAGCCTCACAGAACCAAGGTAATGACACACTGGTGTCACTAAAATCCTGGTTACTGACAATAATCCACTAATTGATCAAACTCTTTTCAAAAAAATTTAAAATCTTTAGGGTCTCTGATACCCCTTTAGCTTTAACTTTATTTACCAAAACATCTAGGTCTTTAATTGTATACCTTGTTTCCTCAGTAACTTAAGGCCATATTTTCAACATTTGCACTTTCATTGCCATCCGATTGCCTTTCTTGTGACCATCCACTTCCTCCAGATTTCCCTTATATTCATTTGCAACAAAAAATAACACCTGACACACCATATTGTTGTCTGATGCTCCGTGTACCTCCACTGCTTACTCAAACCTCCTCAAAAACTTTTGAGTGTTGATTTCAGTAAAACACAAGCTTTCATCCTTGCATCTAATTATTTTCAAAACCCTAGGTGGCAACAACACCATAGAATTGGGCTATTTTCCCCTCTCATGAGTAACTTTAGAAGTAGTAGCTATAGATTCCATTCTACCTTTTAACTACTAACACTACGCAATATAGGGGGTGGACTTGCTAGCAAGTCCTCAACCTGAACTGAGATGGAACTCAGATGGAACTCAGACTGAACTCATACTGAACTCTACTTGAACACCCACCTAAAACTGTTCTGCTGAGTGGTGTTCATTCCTGATTGTATGGTTCCTTTATCAATAGCTCAATGTGTGTTCAATCTGTGGTGAGTTTGGGTCCAAGGTTACGGACTCACTAGCAAGTCCGCCCCCCATATTGTGTGGTGTAAAATAATAATAATAAAATAAGCTCTAAAAGTTTATACCAACTATATAATATAATACAGCCCTACACTATCTTCTTATAATGGCTTGATCCACTCATTTTAGACCCTACAACTCTTCCTTGAAGTGCCAGCTTGATTACCTCCTCTATGACAAAACCCTGAAAAACAAAATAATAACCAAACTTACAATCTGGCTGCCACTGTTGGGACATCAATTTTAGAAAGAAAATTCTATAATACTAAGCTATAAACACAATATGAGATGGGTTAGTTCTCCTTTCTAAAACTAATTTTAAAAGAAGTTCCTGCCACTCTAATATTTAAAGACAGTGAAAGCATGTATTGTAAGTGTGGTTATCTATATTTTGTGGAGAAGAAAATAGTATAAACTCTTTAGAGATTTAAGAAAGAGTTATATATTTTAATATAAGTAATCTATCTGTGGGCTAGATCCATTCTCAGTAAGTGGTAGTATCCTCAGTCACTCCCTCTTGAAGTGCTCTATCTAATACTATCCTTACTGCAGCAATGAATTAACTCTACAGCACAACTTCTGGTATGCACACCTGTTATGTACAAAAAAATAAAATATATCTATTTCTCTTTTGTCTATATCAAAAAATATCTACTGCTATTTCTTCACACCCACGCTTCCCCTTTAAAAGATGAGTGCTGTTTTTATATACCTGTATGTTCAACACCTTTTCCCTATGTTTCCTTTCCCTACACAAGCTCAATTCTAATCTAAGATTATCAAATGGTATCTAAATATCTCAATAATTTATGTACAGTGGTTAGCATAAGTCTTGGTCCTAATAGTGCTTGAAACGTTATTGTAACTCAACTATTAGTGTTCAATGCTTCACCTTTCCATACATACCTTATACTCCTTGAGATAACTAACTATATAGTAAGTACTGAACCGCCTCTCATACCTATTATAATAGAGTATCCACTCATTGTAAAACCCTTTGCACTAAGTAAATACCCCTTCTTCAAGTTATACTTTCTATCTTTGATTAATTGAGGGCTGATTTCCAACCCACTCATCTTCCTAGTGCTACCTTCTTTCTTTGATGTGTTTTTCATCTCCATGGGAAGACACAGCTTCATCTAAAAGATATTGCTCTTATCTAAGTGTGAATTTCATACCATTGCTTGTTGCTGCTTCCTAAGTCCATATTATGCATCTAGCACTGTCCCTGACTCTGCAAGTACATACCATATTTTCTTGTCCTATAGTCCATTATGTACTTCCACCTTCTCTCCAATTGTCATTGCTTGTGTATCCATACTGCCACTAAAAAGTGTGCACAGGGATTCTACTTTTTCTGCGCTTTTGAAAACCCCTTTGTTGCACTTGCTGCAAACTGCATCATTGCTGCGTTACTGCGAGATGTGTACCACAATGTCCATGTGACCTAAAATAAGCAAAAAATAAAGCTTATTGGCTATTTAGAGGGTTAAACCCACATATAGACCTATATATACATAGTAAAACTGCATATTTCACTGAATATGAGGTTTATGCATACATATAAGCTTATGTATGTCTCTAATGACTTAATATTGCTTAAGATAAGTATATTATGACTACATTAGCACCTTAATAAATATTATGGGGCTATGGATAAGTTATGTAGACCAAAATAAGTCATATAATAGTATATTAATTATATATATAAGCATAATAACCATACATATAAGTATCATAACCATATATTTAGCTTATAAGCTTAATGAAATTAAGGTTATCTTATTTTAAAGACAAGAAATCCTCAGTCCTGGGGACACCTAGGCTGGCAGTTTCTGTAGCCTTTGTGACCCTCAACAAGCTGCTGTAGCATAACAATACATGTAAGCATCTCTTTTACTAGATTCAACTAGGGGGTCTCAAAGTTAAAAATCTACCATTACAAAATGATATTTTTTTTTTTTGACCAAGCCAGCCATGATTATTTTCTCATATATGGCATATCTTGCACCACCCCCCTTCTTTTTAATAAAAATTGAATTTGCTGGTGCACATTTCTGTGGCAACAAATGCAATTTAATCTATGAAATATTTCTAACTTTGACACTCCTTATTATAGTCAAACTTGTAATTATTGAGACAAAAATGAAAATTTTGGGAATTTTTTTTTTTGACAGCCCAAAAGTTGAGCTACAGTATCTTTTGACCAATTCAATTCATTTTGTGGCGATCGCGTTGATGTCTCTGTTGTTTCAAGACTCTTCATCGTCTAAGTTGAAAGAGAAATCAAAGAGACTGTCACACAATGATTTGAAGATATTAAAAAAAATACTGCAGCTTAACTTTTGGGCTATCAATTAATTTTTCGAAAATTTTCATTTTTATCTCAAGGTTTTCGGATCTGGCTGTGTATGTTTTATCAGAACCTTTCAAAGCGTGCGGTGTCGGTTCTTTTAAATGAAACAATAAGCTATACAGAGTCAATTAATGCTACGTTTCGCAAAAGATTTAATTAAGATCTGCCAAATTTCTTCAAAGACCCAGTTTTTGAATGTTACAAGACTAATGTTTCGTTAGACACAGTGTAGAATTTAAGAGGCATATTAAATGCACCTTATAAACATGAAGCTGAAAAAAGAAAGGTTTCAATTCACATATAAACTGACTTTTTAGCACCACTTTTAAAATTTGACTTAAAGCATTGCTTAAAACTTTAAACCTGAGTGAATTCATTTCCATAGAATAGATTTTACAGCCTTATACAAAGCATCCTTCACTCTGTTTTTATATAATTTATTGTTGGTTCATATTATATGTAAGAATGTACCTTGTTGTCTTCTTTCTTTCACTACCTTCATAATATATTTAAGGTTTATATTTTGTGACAGGAAACCCAGCCCAAAGAAAACTATGACTTCAAAAGAGTGTCCAATTTCGCATATCTTTTTAACTACAAGCTTATAACAAACAGTTTCCAGTATAACTCAGCCCTATAGTTGGAGAAACCAAACCAGGTTTAAATATTCCAAAAGTTTTATTCATCCAGGTTTGAGACATGATCAAGTAAATGGGGATACCATAATAAGTAGAAGTAAGTTAGGAAGTTGATTAAGGTGCTTATCAAAAATAATTTGCATGTTTTTCTCACTTAATTATAGCTTTTAGTGAGATTCATCACTCTTCCAAGCGTCCAAGCAATCATCGAGGTTCTTCATACATCGATCAGAGATTTCCAAGCTAGCCCGGTCGAGGTTGAGCGTTAAAAAACAATTTATAATGCCGGGTGGAATATAAAAAATGATCTGAAAAAAAAAATTAGTTCGAGAAAAAGTCAACACTCTTCATAAACAGTTTATTAGAAATATTTTGTAAATAAATTAGTAGACTATAAGGGCTATATAGTTAACCATGAGTCAAAGAAAGACTGTTTGTGTGCCAAAAACAAACTATAAACATCTCTATCTAGGGATAGTACACACAGGGAGGAGTAAAATGAGAAACATCCTAGTTTGAATTCTGGTAGGAAATGCAAATAGTATTGATTTCATTTGTTATTTATATATGACTTAACCTGCTCCTGAAAAGAATATGGATTCAAAACACAATTTGAAATAAGTCTAAACTCCTAAAAAAATTTTCATGCTCAACAGGTTTTATTGTTTGAATTCGCACAGGTAAAAGTAAAAATTTCTGAATTTCCATTCCTTGAGGAAACGGTTGATCAATAAGTTGATACAGCATAATTTACTTCAAGATGTAAAGACAGTACATGCGTAACAATCCAAAGACATTCAAATTTCTTACTGATCTCATGATTAAGACAAATTCGGTTGTATAGGACAAGAAAGTATCACAGAATAGCTCCTTATACTAAGTCTTTAATTTTATTCTCAAAAAATACTGAGTAAGAGAACAAAAAAGAACCAAAAATATAGCTGTTTGAAAAGAAGAAATAGGGTAATAGTTCAGGATCTTATGCTTTGATGATTAGAAATTAAGACAAAAACACAATGGAAAACTTCAGTTGAATTGAATATGATAATTATTTATATCATTGCAGGCTTGTGATTCTAGTTTTAACTTCTTATTGGCCTTGAAAAAAATTACCCTTGATTTTTTTTTTTTTTTTTTTTTTTTTTTTTTTGATTCATTGGCCTATTATCCAACTGGTCATTGGTGACCTGTTCACTTTTTGTGAATGAACCAGCTTTTTTTAAAAAAAGGAATTCAAGGTAACCATTATTACCCATATCATCAATGAAGTTGTATATATTGCCTCTTGAATAAGGTAACACTAATATAATGCAAGTGCAATTCAACCCAAGTATTTCTACTTTAAATTGAAGGGTTAAATAACTTATATGGTGCAATAATCATAGTAGCTTAGAGTATCTAAAATTAATATGAGTCAGTTTACTGATATTTGAGGTAAGGTAATTTTAAGAGTATATTTACAGTTTTCATCATCTTGTAAAATCGATTTCCTACGTTCAAATTAATTATTTTATTATTTGAAAATGAAGTTCGTGATTTAGTGATCGTCATACTAGAAGATTGATTGTTTTTTGTGGTAAGAGCGAGGTTTCAGTTTTTTGTTCCACCTACCATCCTCCAACCAGATTACACATTACTTACTTGGGTTCTGAATGACTTCAATTTGTTGAAATCCATTATGTGTATTCTCTAGAGAAATAACGAACCAGAGAATGAGGATAAATTGATAATGTACAACTCAGCTTGATAAACCATCTCCTGCATGGACAATGTGGTACAACATAGGAGAGCTGAGGAGGCATTTTTCTTTCAATTGTCTACTTCTGCACACTGCATAGGCATGCGTCACGCCATCTATACAGCTATGACGCCATTTAATCTTATAATAGTCACCAAGATCACCATTTATCATCAACCATGACTCCATCCCCATCACCACCAACTCCAAAATGTGTTATAAAAATTCCACTTACCATTTCATTAACTTTTTCCAATTTAGAATCTCATCCACAAAACCAACGGGATGATAACATTCATAAAATCATTCTTCCTTCTATTTTCCATGAATCAATCCAAAACCCACAAATCAAACACATTGTCTTCGATATCTCATTCTCGCCTTGCAATCTTCCAACTTCTTCTTCTATGGCTTCTCACAATGGAATATCTTTGAAAACTGATGTGAATGCTCCCCCCCAGGAAAATCAATTGGATTTATCGTCTTCAAAATTAACCAGTCTGGGCCACGAAATAGATGAGAAGAGATTTCTCTTTGAACAGGTGGAGAAAATCGTTTCTATAGTGTACTTGACGGCATGGAAATTCATGATGAAGCATCACAGCAACTCCCATTTAGCAACCGTAGGTAAAGATGATTTATCGGCATCAACATATTCGCAAAGTAATCAAGGTTTTTTAGAAATGAAGAGTGAAGAGAAAGATATCATAGTTCTTATTCCTGGAATACCATCTATCAAAATTACAGAATCTGCATCTACCAAGATTGGAATTGATGCTCACAGGAGTGAGCATGATATTGAGCAGGAGAACCAGCAAACGGATCCTCGACTTACAGTGGCTCTAGGAGGGACTTTCGATCATTTGCATATTGGACATAAAATTCTACTAACCATGTCTGCTTGGTTATCTACTGATCGATTGATCGTTGGCATCACCCGTACGTTCATTTGCATCTTTCAAGTTACTTGTGAATATCTGTAATGAATTCTGAAACTGTTATGGAACATATCTTTTGATTTAGATGATTGTTTATTACAAAATAAGCAATATAAAGAATATCTAGAACCTTTGGATGTTCGAAAATCAAAAGTGGCTGAATTTCTTCAATTTATATCCCTATCTCAATCAAAATCAGACAAGTCAATTCTGGTAGAACTCCCAACTCTGGAAGATATTTACGGTCCTACAAAATCAGATCCAAGAATAAACGTTTTAGTAGTGTCCAGGGAAACATTAAGTGGTGCAGATGCAATAGATCGAGTTAGGGAGGAGATTGGCCTTAATAAGCTTGAAAGGTTTGTGATTGGCGTTGTCGGAGCAGATGCAATTGGTCTTATTGGAGAAGACATGCGAAAACTTAAGTTAAGCAGCACGGCAATTAGGAAATCGATTTCTGAGCACAAAGCATTACACTGACTAACAATTAAAACGAAAAGATGAATGAATGAATTTGTTATATGAATATAGATGTAAAGCAGTCTGCGAGTTACTGATTGTTATGAATGTAGCACCAATGTATTAGTCTAGATAGAATTCGCCAACTCTTTAATTTTCATTTGGTTTCAAATATTGCTAACTGTATTAATTTCAGAGAAAAGAGCAAAAAAAGAAAAAGAAAAAGGAAGATAGAAATAAAAATGATGGGTTCATAGTTTATCTAAATTCCAAAGATCATCGCCCAACCAGTGAGCATTGATCACCCCAATGCCTTTATTAACACTCAGAATTTCTTGGGCGCTCATTGCGCTGAGTCCGATAGCACAAGCATGTTCCTTTGACTCAGCATATACAGCGACGGGTGTATCTTTAGATTTGACATTTTCTACATCCACTGATCCACCTTGAGAAGTTAGGCCTGGACACATGATGTTTGCACCTGAAAGAACAAATTTGATTGCGCCCTTATCAACTTGGAATCGAGGAAGCATTGTTGGGTCTATAAATATATTTCAGAAAGGATTTTGAAATATGTGAATATGTATGCGTGTATGTGAAATAAGAAAGAAATGGAACAGAGTATACATCGGTGGAGCAATTTAAGAGTAGGAATGAACGGTCCATTGAATTGATTGAAAAATAGTGGAGTATTGTTAAGAGTCAGGATGGTGACATGTTCCCGGCTGGAAAAAAGAGAAATTTCGAAGGAGCAACAAAAAAAGGGCATTAGTTTTGTTAATAATTGTTAATAATTGTTTTTTTCTCTGATTTGGATAGATGAATATATATATATATATATATGTAGGTGAGTGGGTTGGTATGGGGTGCAATCGTGTATGGGTACAAAGTGTTTATAGAAGTTAAAAAAAAAAAAAATACGCTTTAACGAGAGACATGGATTCCTTTTTTGGCCAAATCACATCTAAGACCGTTAGGACAGGTTCTGCCGTCACCTTCTCTCCTTCTTTCGCATCACCCTTATCTTCATCATCCTTTTTATTTTCACCAGCTTGATCATCGCTAAGAGAAGGATGAGAGGAAGTTGCGAGAAAGGGATAAGTAGCCAATAACTGAGCTCTAATAGCTCTTTGGGCGGAAGACTTTATGGGCGTGTTAGATGTAATATCTTCTTTTGGTGTGAATCTTTTGGATGGATGAGTTTGCGATTGAGGATGATTTTTAGTTATTTATGATTCCCGTCATGGAAGAAAAAAAAGAACATTTTATTTTTTATTTTATTTTGATTTGTTTTGAAACATCAGTTTTTAACCCAGAATATTGTGACACATGAATTTAGCAATGAATGAAAGATGAAAATGCAAAAACAAATACTTTTTGAACATTTTTGTTTTGGTGGAAGGCCAATTCAGCTGGAAGCAAGGCAAATAATGAATAAGTGGTTTGGATATGCATGGAGACATCTGTCTATGCATACACTCTACATGCGCGTCTGGCATTTTCATCTTCATCTCAACACACGCACAAATGTCTGGCCGGCTGCCTCCCCTCCGCGCATTTGCACTTGTTACAGCCTGTTAGTAAAGTTTGGTTTATGCCGTATTATTTTGGAATAGTATAAATTTATGATAAGGATGGTTGTTTTAGTTGCTTCGTTGGGGTATGTCATCATGCGGAGTAAGTTTTTAGCTCTCTTCATCCTGGTGTCTTCCTTTTCATTAATCAAAAAATATCTATTTTCTTCATAGCCGTCACCCCAAGTGATGGTAAGTGTGTCATTTGAATCATTAATTTCTTCATATTTTGTTTTCCCTCATATTGTTTAACTGAAATAGGTTTTTTACTCTTCAGAACAGTTCTACAAGGTACTATGATTCATTTTTTTTCGGCTTCCTTTCCGCTCTACCTTGAGTTATAACTAGCTAACTAAAAAGATATTCTTTTTTCGTGGGGGGGGGGGGTATAAATATCCTACATTTATTTATCTTTATCTAAAAGTCTTTACCCCCTGATCTTCAAGATAAAGTTAACAAACGCAAGTCATTGAGACAAAAAGAAGAGCATGTGAAGGTTGATGCTGTGAATTCACCCTCTGTCTTTCAGTCTTTTCTCATATTTCTTTTGAACATATATATATTTATATATTTATTTTTTTTATTCAGTTACTGATTTAGTTTATACATCTCCGTTTTTCTTTCATTTATTATTTCAATTACAAAAAAAAAAAAAAAAAAAAAAAAAAATGGTAGCAAACATTGAATAGTTGGGCCAAAGAATTAGATGAACCATCAAAGTGAACATATACTGAGCCTCATTTACTCAAATCCCGGTCAGTTATATTTCAAGCAATTTTATCGACCATTATGTCATCACTTATTTCATTTTCATCCATATACACAAAACTCTGGTCCGTAAAAAAATACAAAGTGACTTCAAAAATTACTTGTATTTCTCCTTAAGATAAGAAAAATGCAATAACTCTAATAGGGGGTATCAAAGTTAGAAACCTGCAATTATTTAAAAGGTATTTCACGACACAAGAATAATTCTACGAACATGACATTAATTCTCTGTAAAAAGGTGTTTTTGGAGCACAATATGCCATATACCAAAAAAATTTCATGCTGATTAGGTGGGAAAAGGAGGTTTTTTGGAATGAAAGATTTCTAACTTTTACACCCCCTAATGCGAATTTCAGAAGTCAATTAATATTGGTGAATTTCACTCTTCCCAGCCATCCATATGATTTACATAAATATAAGTCTATGCAAGTATCTTCTGTGTAGCTTCATAGACTCCTAAAAACACCGATCCGCCTAACCCGATCCACAATGTTCTTGGAAGGACACCATGAAAGAATCCCAACATTCCTGAGGCATCATAAATAGATCTGATAATTGAAGGAATATGGACCTTATTACATCGTGTTCTTACCAAAGTTGAAGGTTTGGACAGGTTTGACTTTAAATTCGTCCGAGTGAGCATGATACGAGTTTTGATGACATCTAATGGAGTAGTTAAAAAAGCTGCTATAGAACCGGCTATACTACCGCTGATTGCGATGATGCTCATTGGAACATTATCGTCTTTTCTCGCTCCATTAGCGAATTGAGATGAAGTTTGTGCTGATTGGCTGTTAAAACGAGAATTGATCCAAAGTGTTTTGAAATTTTCATACAGTGGAAACTGAATCATGCAGAATGGGATCTTTACAGATAAAATGAATAGAAAATAAATAGTTAATCCAAAATTTAGGGATAGATAAATATATAGATTATTCATAATAGTGCAGATATATACTGCGATGACAAACTCGATGGAAGTAGGAGAAACAACACACCTCACGGGATAAAGTTGTTCCAAAACCACGATAAAGTGTTCTCCATCCTTCTTTTGTCACCACCAACTTCAAAGCTCCGAAAGAATTCACAGAAACACCATAGTGAGAAGTTTGTTGTCGCTGTTTGATGACTTCTGTTGGTACCCGGATCAAGCAAGCCGCCTATTACAAATAATCGTGTGTGGGTGTGCAAAGGGTGTAAGTGAAATTGGATGTCAGCAGTACAGATGATTGTTTTGCTGTCAATGATGAAAAGTGGAAAATATATATGGTAGTAAAATTGGATGAATAGCTGAGAGTACCGTTTCTCCAATGGATGCTGCGACCATATGGTGCATCCACTGTCCTTTTGTGAATTGTTTGCAGTGTTGGTTGAGCCATTGATTGCTCTTCATGTGCTCATAAGTAATAAAAAATACCGCCGCTGATAAACCAGGAAAGTGATCAGTAAATAAGACAACTTAGTCACCAGCCTAATCTAACACCATCTCTACGCTTGTTGTCACACTTCTATATACTTACAAATATATATCTATACATTCCTCTTGAGCAATTAAAAAAGCAGGACGGCAACAACCAGGAACTTACCGCCAGGAGCGCTTCCAATAGCAACACTTCCTAAGCCACGATAAATACCTGAAAACCCACCCGCTCGAAGAAAGCCATCCGAGGATTGTAATCGTGTTTTAATGGTATCCAGTGGATAGAAAATCAAATCCACACTCAAACCAGCAGCTGCTCCCCCACAAAGATTACTCCACCAATTTGACGAAGTTGACATTTTCTTCTTGTCCTCTTTATTTATTTTTTCTTACTTTATTTTGGCCTTTTGCTTTCTTTTGTTAAGCAGAAAGACAGTAAAGTATAAGCTTAATTTGATATTAGGGGTATCAAACTTGTCTGAAACCAGAGAGACAATTACAAAAAGAAAGCCACTCTCACTAGTTTGGCCAGGTTATTCACGCATATTCGAAATTTGATGTTGCATATTCTCTTTGATACTGTCAAATTCTAAGAGCATGTATGTATAGCTATATTAGAAATGGTTGATGCAATTTTTCAAGAAAAGTTGAACCCTTTAGACAGAAACATTGACACTTGGCTAGATGCACAAAAATTTTCAAGTTTTACTGTCAAAAGGGTTTAAGTTTTTTTGAAAAACTGCACCAACCATTTCTAATATTTGTCTCCCAAAGGATTAACCTCCACCCTTCCCCCCTATGGCAACCCCATCTGTGTTCTCAAAGGCACCTAGCTCCCCCTGTTATCCTATTAATTGCCCAGACAACTTACTAACAACGTTCTTTACCCCTCACATGTACCTAGCCTATTAGTTTACAATGCCTTCATGCCCCTAGCTGGGTGAGAATGTAAGAAATTTAAAAAAAAAAAAATTCAATCATCTAATTAGGTTTATATACATTCTGATATATAGTCAAGTATCTTAATCACTATGTATATTAGGTCTCAACACCCCTTCCCTTGACTACATTCTGCCATCCTAACTTTGTATTGTAAACATTAACATATTTTCTAGATTTGTCTATTAGATTTGGTCCTAAGTTTTTTGTCAAAATATCAGCTTTTTGTTCTTTAGTACAGATCCTTTCTAAAGTAGCTCTTTTGTTGTACAATTATGAGTTAACATAGTAAAAATTCATTTCCATGTCTAATTATCCTGTTTGATGGCTAATCTGCTGCTACTTTAATTGTTGATTCATTGTTGCAGTAGATTTATACTATTAATTTATTGCCTGTATTGTCTTCTAGAATATTTTGTATCCACATTGTAGTCTTTGTTACTGCCACTAAGACTGCCAATTCTGACTCACACGTTGATAGGTCTACCAGTTGTTGTTGTTTTGAGGACCAGTTCACTGGGACTCTCTTGAAGTAAATTATTCCTCCGTTTGTACATCTTGCCAGCTTGTTGTTCCAATTAGCATCCCCAAATGCTTCTATACCTTTATTGTTATCTGGGAATATGTGAAAATGATAGTCTTTTGTAGAAAATATGTACTGTGTTAAGTCAATTAATGCTTCACAGTGATCATCATTTGGATGATTTGTAAATCAAGCTAGATAGTTTACTGCAAAGGAGATATCAGGTCATGTTCCTACCGCCTAATAGTTAAGGGATCCTATTAAAATTAAATAATCAGTAGGTCTTATTTTCTCATTTTCTCTTGTCTTTAAATTACAATCTTTTAAAAGTACTGTAGTTTGGTGTAAAGGGTCACCTTTCAGTTTTTCAGCTAGTTTTTTTTATCTAAGTAGGTTGAGAAAGTACAAACCCGCTCTTATTTCTTACCACTTTCACTGCATGAATGTTATTTAATTGGTCATTCCATTTCATTTGAACAAGTTTGGATAATTTGTTTTGAAAGGTTTCTAGTGTATTCATATTGTTTCTGGTAATAATGCTGTCATATACATCGATCCATAGGATACCAGTATTTTCCATGTCTTTCAGAATGTATAGTGAATTGTTGTAATAGCTTGGTGTATAACGCATCAATCTAAGTTTTGTTTCAAGATGCTTCCAGAAGCATCCTGCCACTTAATTCATTCCATAAAGTGCCTTCTTTAGTTTCATTATTTTGCCTTATTCACAACCAAAACCAGGTGGTGCTTTTACCCATATGTGTTTGTCTATTGGTGAATTAAGGTAAGCTGCTACTACATCAAAATTGTGTACTGGCCAATTGTTAGATGCTGGAATTGTTAACAGGAGTCTCAAAGAAGTAAACATTGCCTTTGGTGCAAAGGTTTCTGAATAGGTAACACCTTCTTTTTGTAAATATCAATTTGCTACATACCTAGATTTTCATTTGATCAATTTCCCATCACTATTGGTTTTTTCAGTAAATATTCATTTTGCATCTGTTACTGTTGTATTTGGTGGTAGTGTGGTTTCAAACCAGACATCTAGAATATTTAAGTTGTTCATCTCTTCTTTACAGGCCATTAGCCATTTGTTTTTCTCTGGTTATTTCATTGCTTGTAAGAATGTGTTTGAGACACCACTAGATATTGATTTTGCTTTTGCTTCTATTTCACTTATTAAATGTTCCTGTTCAAAAAATTTTGTTTTCTCTGTAAAATTGTTGAAAGAAAATTTGTTAGTTATATAATCAAAATTCATTCTGTTGTTTTGATCATTATTTTTATTAATGTCTTTTACTGGCTCTTTTTTGCTGAAAGTTGCCCATGCTGATGATATTGTTTTACCTTTTTCTAAATCTATAAACAACCAACCTTTTGATAATTCTAGATAACCAATTGCTTGGCATTTTATGTCTCTGTTATCTAGTTTTCATCTTGTTTCCTTTGGAACATGTACATATGCTGTAGATCAAATGTGAGAAAAATATAAATATTGTTGAAAATCAGCAAGAATCTGAAAATGAAACAGAAAAAAGTAAAGATTCAATTGATTATGAAAGTAATATCTCATATAGTGATGAAAAAGAGGTCTGTATGTTGGAAGATGACTTTTCCATCTTTGAAAATCCAATATTAAATATGGACTCGAATATATCATTAATGAATTTTGAAGATTCTGAAATCATTAAGGATATACAAACTGATAATTTAAAAATGACACCTATCACGGTTCCAGCAATTATTTCTGGAGAAAATGTAAATATAGTATTGGACACAGGAGCTTCTAGTTCTGTTGTTTCTGAAAATACATTACACAAAATTGATAGTGATTATAAGTCAAAGCTTGAACCCCTTCAAAGTAAAAATTGGAGAGGTTTTGGATCATTACTACACCCCATTGGTAGATACAAAGCTTCTTTTTTCTTTAAACATCAATATGGTTATGTTAGAGTAATTTGTGACTTTTTAGTAATGGATAATACTAATTTTAGTAGCTGTTTTATCATTGGAGATGACATTCTGACAAAGTTTGGTGTGAAATTAGACCCTGCTAATAATAATTTTACAATTGGCATGAATTGTAAAAGGAAATTTAAAATAAATTCTTTAAACACAGTCTTACACATTGAGTCAGTCATAGATATTCCTTGCAAAAGAAGAGAATCCAATGAGATGGAACTTCTGGAAACAGAAATTTATAAAGCATAATTTGGAACTCAGATAAGTGAAGCTGAGAAGACAAATATTTTGGACTTAATCAAAGCATTTCCAATGGCTTTTGCACATGGTACCAATGAGCTTGGCCTTATAAAAGTTCATGAGATGAAAATTAGTTTAACCTGTGAAATGGATAATATTCCTGCTAGTCTTAAAAAGAAACCATACCCTGCTTCACCAATGAAGAGAAAATACATGGAGGATAATATTAGAATGTTGTTAAACATGAAAATTATTGAAAATGTTGAAACTAAATCAAAATATTGTGTGATATCACCAGTGCTAATTTCTTATGAACAAGATAAAGCAAGACTGTGCGGTAATTACAGAGCATTAATTACATTTAAAGTATATGATATTTACCCCTTGCCAAGGATTGCCTCTATACATGCTACCCTTAAAGGTGCTAAGTACATAAGTTTCCTAGATGGAAATAAAGGATACCACCAAATTCCTGTTGAAAAGAATTCACAGAACTTTTTGTTGATAACAGCACATATGGGAATATATAAATATGTCAGGATGTCATTTGGATCAAAAAATGCTCCTTCAGTATTTTTGAAGTTAATGGATATAACATTCCATAATGAAATGATTGAGGGATGGTTAATGGTATACATTGATGACATAATATTGTTCTCTCAGACATATGATGAGCACTTAATCCATTTAAAAAAGGTATTTCAGAAGATGGATGAAATAAAAATGACCCTTGCATTGAAAAAATGTAAATTTGGGTTTGAGTCTTTAAAAGTGCTTGGTCATATTGTATCTGGCTTACAAGTATGTGTAGACCAAAATAAGGTGGCTGTAATCAAGAATATTGGAATTCCTCAAAATGTAAAGGATGTACAATCTTTTCTTGGTATGTGTGGTTATTATAGACAATATATAAAGAACTGACAATTAATTGCTGCACCATTGATCACACTGATGAAGAAATCAGATGCTTTCATTTGGAACAATGAAAGACAACAGGATTTTGATAAGTTGAGAGAATGTTTGATGAAAGCTCCTATCTTGAGATTACCAGATTTCCAATTACCTTTTGTATTGTATACTGATGAAAGTTTTTTTGGTTTGGGTGCTGCTTTGCATCAAAAACAGCTTATTGAAGGGAAAATGTCAGAAGTAGTAATTTTATATATTTCACATACTCTAAGAAGTAGTGAATTGAAATATGGAGCTACTCAACTTGAATTATTTTCAGCAGTATGGGCTCTTGACACTACGCAATATAGGGGGTGGACTTGCTAGCAAGTCCTCAACCTGAGCTCAGATGGAACTCAGACTGAACTCATACTGAACCCATACTGAACTCTACTTGAACACCCACCTAAAACTGTTCTGATGAGTGGTGTTCATCCCTGATTGTATGGTTCCTTTGTCAATAGCTCAATCTGTGTTCAATCTGTGGTGAGTTTGGGTCCAAGGTTGCGGACTCACTAGCAAGTCCGCCCCCCATATTGTGTGGTTTGAGAAGCTATATTATTACCTTGAAGAGCAAAAACTTGAGTTAATAAATGACTTTAGTGCAGTTAAGTCACTCTCAAACGTGAAAACTCCTAATAGGCATATGTTTAGTTGACAATTAGCTGTACAAGAATACAGAGGACAGATGACTATTACACATAGAGCAGGAACTTTACAATCTAATGTAGATTTGTTATCTAGAGTACCTCTACCTAATAATGATTATAATCCTGCTTATGTTCCTGAAACAGAGATTAATAACATTTATGGCATTTATATTGTAGATCTTGAGGATAAATTTATGCAATCAATTCTTGATAATTATGCTTCAGATCCTGACCTGATTAAACTTACTACAATATTAAATGATCCATCTAATGCTTCAATGAGTGTTTTAATAAAAACATTATCACAAAAATATAGGGAAGCATTAGAAAAAGGAAATTTTTACATTGAGGATGGTTTTATATATTACAGGAAGAAATTAAGTAATTTAATTGTGATTCCCCCTACAATGAAGGAATTAATGTTAAGTATATGTCATGATGATATACTAGCAGGTCATTTTGACTTCCATATAACATTAACCAGAGTAAAAAATACAGCTTGGTGGATTAACATGTCTGGTGATGTTCAAAAACATGTTGAGACATGTGATTCTTGTCAAAAATCTAAAAGATTAACAGGTAAAAGAGCTGGTTTGTTACAGAAAATTGAGAAACCCAAAGCTCCATGGGGTATAGTTAAAATGGACTTTGTAACAGGTTTTCCAATATCAGAGAATAAGAGTTATAACTCCTGCTGGGTAATTGTAGATTGACTTACAAAAATGCGTAAATTTATTCCTACCCACAAAAAGTTTTTTAAAAAGGACTTGGCTTTTTTTATGGTGGACACAAATGTTAAATATAGCAGGATTCCCCAAATCAATAGTTTCAGACTGAGATCCTAAATTTACTTCTGAGTTCTGGACATCACTTATGGATGTTTCAGGGTGTCAATTAAAACTTTCTACAGCACACCATCCACAAACTGATGGGCTAGCAGAAAGAATGATACAAACCTTAGAAGATATTATAAGAAGATATTGTGCTTTTGGTCTTAACTTTAAAGACAATGACAAATTCAAGCATGATTGGGTAACCCTTATCCCAGGTTTAGATTTTTCATACAATATTACAGTACATTCTGTCACTGGCAAAAAGCCATTTGAGTTATGGTTGGGTTATGTACCTAATTCCCCTGCTAAAACTCTTAATAAATTACCTAGATTGGATATCCATCCAGGTACTAAGTCTTTTCTTCAAATGCAAGAATTATGCAGAAAACATTCTCAAGAATGTATAAATAAGGCATTTGAGTATGAGAAGAAAAGATGGGATAAAGCCCATAAAGAACAAATGTTCAAAGAGGGTGATGAAGTCCTTATTTCCACACTACATTTCAATTTGAATGGTAATGTTAAATTGAAAGATCCATTTATTGGACCATTTGTAGTAAAAAAAATGGTTGGTAACAATGCTGTTGAAGTTATTCTATATGCACCATATGATAGAAAACCTCCAGTATTTCCTATTTCTAATATAAAACCATATCATTCTAATGATACTGCTCTATTTTCAAGAAGATCAGGAAGGCATAAACTGCAACCTGAACAAATAGTTAAAAAATAAGAGATTGAAAAGATACTTAAAAAGAGACGCCTTACAAAAGAAAATGGAGTTGAATATCTATTAAGGTTTAAAAATAAATCAAGTGAATATGACCAGTGGATCCCAGAAAATAAAATCTATGATCTAAAAAATCTCTTAAAAAATTTAAAACCAAATAATACTCTTAGAACTTAGTATATATATAATAGAAATATTAAAAATTATTTTTCTACTCACTCTGTACTTATTAATTAAAATGTCTTAACATATTTTTATTGTTTTTTTTTGGGTGAGGGAGTGTCAGCCTAGGTATCCCCAGGACTGAGTAAATCATATGTTTAAAGTAAGATAATCTTACTTGCATTAAGCTTATAAGTTAAAATTACGGCTATAATACTTATATATATGGTTATAATGTTGATATATATAGTTATTACACTATTATATGACTTATAGTAGTTTAAATAGGTTATCTATATCCTTATAATGCTTATTAAGGAGGTAATGGAGTCATAATATACTTATCTTAAGTGATATTAAGTAATTTTAGACATAAATAAGCTTATATGTATGCATAAACCTCATACTCAATGAAATATGTAGTTATATTATGTATATATAGGTCTATAAGTGGGTTTTAACCTCTAAATAGCCTATAAGCTTTCTTTTTCTTATTATTTTAGGTTATATGGATGTATTCAGTGGACTCAAAACACCTACATAAGCATATACACCTTTTTCAGGTGCATATATCCAGTTTGGACAGCTTAATCTGCTTCCTTTGATGGATTTCACAGATTTATGAGTTGGGATATGATTACTGGGTTAATATGGATGCTTGGGGATGTTATTGGGGGCTTGGACAGTTGATTTGGTTCCTTTATATGCTTTGGGTTTCATTATATACTCTTTGGATGAGTTATTTTACCTGTTTCTTTATGGTATCTGCTTTTATCTGTTTTCTCTATTTATGGTATGGGTCTATGATATCATTAATTGTGATGGAGGGTGATTACTGGAGGTATGGGTGTTGAAACTGCTTGAAGTAGATTCCATGGGGAGGTGATGGGCCCTCACAGTGCTTTAATTGCCAGGGAGATTAGTGACATCATCTGGATTGAAGGTCTGTGCACTCCAGTGGATTTTGGTATAAGTAAGGGAGGATTTGAAAGGTTAGTGGACATCACTTACTTACTACATCTCAAATAAGCATTATAAAACAATTATTATCATATATAAATGTATTTTAAAGTTTTTATAAATTGATATTATCTTTATATAAGCTATAACTATATTTTATTTATCTATTTTCCACCACTAGCACATGCAAAATCCAAGTATTGTGAGTTTATATTGTGAATAACTATTTAATTAGTCTTCCCCTGAGGTTTTATCACTAAATAATTAATCATTAAGTTATTGGACCATTAGTATTTACTATTAAATCATACTTAGATACTAGCATACACTGACAGAATCATAGTCAGCAGCTAAAGTTAAAGTGATAGCATTCAAGCTGAGTGAGGTTGCTCCCTAGTAGAGAGATGCTTTATTATTGCCAGTAGAAGGTTTAGGTGATGAGTGGGAAGTGGGAATTCATCACCAAATGAGCAGGTGGGGTGTGTAGATAGAAAAAAATGTTATGTATTTGCCACCAAAATTAAGTAGCATAGAGTGAAGAGACACATAAGGATGAAAAAAAATGTTATGTGTTTGCCACCAAAATCAAGTAGCATAGAGTGAAGAGAAACAAAAAGATGGAATCCACAATTATATGTCATGTGAATCGCTTACAAATCAATCATAGATGTTATGAGTTTGGGATCAGGAATTAGTAAAAGAAGTTGGGGTATAAGAGGTGGGATAATGCATTATCATGGATTCCTTATCCACTAGCCCTGGGGCTAGTGGATATGAATCTTCCACAATTAATAATTTCTGATCCTGGGAAAAAAATTCCTGATCTCAAATTGCTGATCCCTGAACATTGATACCCCCTAATGAGGTCAATGCACTAAGAATTAAATTAGGACACTTAATAAGCACCTGTTGCTTATTTTAGTGTGTTTCCCCATAGTGGGCATACAATTTGGGGTAATCATAGTGTGAAAATTCTATCTTTGCTAAAATTGATGCTATTCACATGGGATCAATTCAGACAGTATGTGACCAGTACACAGAAGCCATTTCTGGCATAAAAAAATCAAATTTGAAAAGTGTCATTTTTATGCGTTTGAAAAGCCAAATCAATGGTTCTAATTAAGAAAAATTGATCTTTTAAGGAAAATTTTTAATACTTTTAAATTTATAGCACATATATTTGACTTTTAAGTGATTTAAAGAACAATTCTTGTTTTTTCCATAAAACGATGAAAACAACAGCTTTAAGTCTACTTAAAAATTATTCAGCCTTATATTTAAGGTTTGTAATATTACCCTGACATATTCCAATATAATATTTAGTACATAAAACTAATAAAAGCTGGATATATTCATGTGTATAAAGTATTATAATGACATATATTGTGTTTAATCATTGATTTCACTTATGTATACAACTTGTATGCCTTTATTTATTGTTCCCATGTGTACCACTTTTGTTTAACATAGTTTATAAGCAGTTTTTAATCAGTCCTGTGAATATCCAGGCTGAAAAAATTACTTTTATATTAAATCTTAGATTTCTTAACATTGATTTTGTTGACTTCAACAAAATTCACATTGTATTTATTTTCCCTATAAAAGGGGTTTCTTATTGTTGTTTTAGATCATTGTTTTTTATTAAAACAAATTATATTTTTATTAATGATTATTAAAATAACTTAAATAAAAAATATTTATTTATTATTTAATAATTTATTTGAAGTCTCAAACTGTTCAACATGAAAATAATAATTTGAACATTTATTTAAATAACTATATTAGGGGGTATCTATTTTAACGGATCAGCAATTAGATATCAGGAATTTTTTTTCCTGGGATCAGACATTATTAATTGTGGATAAGGATTTTACAATAACAAATTATCCCACCCCTATTATACCCCAATTTCCATTCCTAATTCCTGATCCCAAACTCATCACATCCATGATTTATTTGTAAGCAAGTCACATGACCTATAATTGTGGATGTCATCTTTATGTGTCTCTTCACTCTATGCTACTTGATTTTGGTGGCAAACACATAACATTTTTTCTCATCCTTATGTGTCTCTTCACTCTAGCTACTTAATTTTGGTGGCAGACACATAACATTTTTTTCTATCTACACACCCCATCTGCTCATTTGGTGGTGAGTTCCCACTTCCCACTCATCACCTAAAACTTCTACCAAAAATAATAAAGAATCTCTCTACTAGGAAGTAACTTCACCAAGCCATGAATGCTATCACTTTAAACTTAGCTAATGACTCTTATTCTGACTTGGGTTTGGAAGACACTTTAGCTTATTTGCCTTTTGAATGATCTTTATCAAGAAGAGGATCCCAAAGCTGCACCAGCTCTCCCCTGCCTTGAATTACAAAACATTCTTTCCACCAGCATAGGCTCTGTCATTTTAAACATAGGATTTACTCAGTCCTGGGAATACCTAGGCTGACAGATTCTGACTTGGGTTTGAGCAACTCTTTAGCTTATATGCCTTTTGAATGATCTTTATGAAGAAGAGGATCCCAAAACTGCACCAGCTCTCCCCTCCCTTTTATCACAAAACATTCTTTCAACCAGCATAGGCTCTGTCAGTATGCAAATCACCCTCCAGAGTTTTGAAACACAAACCTTTTAATTTTTTTTCACATTCTCCAGATTTTCAGCTTGTGTGCTTTATTCACTTGGTTTGGTGTTTTTTTTGCATATTCATTTTTATTTTAAATTTATGCTGAATGTCTCTTTTTTGGATGTCTCATTTGTTTTCATTCACCAGCTCAACATGAAATCTCATATTTTCTGCAATTGCATAATTTTTCACTGTTTCTCTTTTTCATTCATCCCTCATATTCCCTCCTCCTCTCCTCAAACATCCCTCAATCAATTTGGTTTTATTTACTTTCTCATCTCATCTCTCCAGGTAAGTCATTTTATTAATTTTTATTAATTTTTAATTATGGTTTTCTGTTTTTTTTCTTTTTTGTATCTAATTTTTTTGTAAGTGGTTATTTTTGATTTTTATGGTAAAATTAACCTTTTTTTTCTCTCCCTGCTTACTTTCTCTATTAGCTCCATCATCCTACTCTTCATCCCTCCTTGGAATGGTCATTCTCCCCCCTTTCCCCTATTTCACTTTTTTTTGGTTCCATGTCATTAAAACACATACATTGATCATTCTTTATGCATTTCACTTACTGCATACACAATTCCCTCACAATTTCAACATCAATCTTTCTCACTCTATTTTTCCTACTTTTCAATCAAGGTAAGTTTAATCTCCTTTATTCATGCCTATATGATATCTCATTCCTTCTATGAAAATTTCATACTTAAATATATGTATGACTCTTACCTGGATAACAGTGAACTTATTAAACTCCTTTTGTTCTCATCTCCATTACCACTTTTTAAATTTTTGTAAAATTTTGAAAATCAAACTCAGAATTATGGTTAGGCTTTTTCAAATAAAATTTTCTTTTTACTTAAGACTCTCCTGAAGGCTACCTTTCATTTCCACAAAAAGATTTGAATTTGGTTTAGTGGTTGCTGAGATATTGACTGTTAAAATTGAGCCTTTTTTTCCCCAATTTAAATTTGTTATTTCATTTTTTATGTAAGAAATTAGGTTTAGGTTTATTTAAATCACATTTCCTTTAACTAATGATTCTACTGAAGCCTATCTCTCATTTCTCACAAACAGGTTTGAAATAGGCTCAGTGGTTGCTGAGATTTTGACCTTTGAAGTTGAGCCTTTTTTTCCAAATTTTACTTTTCTTATTTCAATTTTTTATATTGCATAATTAGAGAATAATAATTCTGAAACTCTTATCTGATTAATAGGGGGTATCAATGTTCAGGGATCCATAATTAAATTAATTGCGGATAAAAATCCTTATACCCCAATTATCTTCCGAAATTATTTTTGCTAATAATTGGGTTATTAGACACTTTACGTGTCAATGTTCATCTCTTATCCAATATTTTTCTACTCAATTTTTCATAACCACATACCAGATAACTTTCTTTCATAACCACATCTTGGCTTACTTTCATTCATAACATCTGCAATTATATGTCATGTGACTTGCATACAAATCAATCATGGATGTGATGAGTTTGGGATCAGGAATTAGGAATGGAAATTGGGGTATAAGAAGCGGCATAATTCATTATCATAGATTCCTTATCCACCAGCCCTGGGGCTAGTGGATAAGAATCTTCCGCAATTAATAATGTCTGATCCCGGGAAAAAAAATTCCTGATCCCTAATTGCGGATCCCTGAAAATTGATACCCCCTATTATCTAGGCTTTTATCTCCCTCTTTTTGGACTTTTCATCATCACTTTTCAAGTTTTTGTGCAAATTTGAAAAGTAGAGTCAGAATTCAGGATAGGTTTATTTTAATTGACTGTGATTTTAGCTGAAGATACTTCCAAAGCCTATCTTTTATGTCCAGTAGACTGATTTGAATTTGGTTCAGTGGTTTCTGAGATATTGGATTTTAAAGGTGAGCTTTTTTTTTATAATTTCACATTTATTTATTTCATAATGCATATCATAACTTTTACATCATTCATTTATCCTTCAAGATTTCTTTGATTATCTAGGCTTTTATCTCCCTCTTGTTGGAATTTTCATCATCAGTTTTCAAGTTTCTGTGCAATTTTGAAAATCATAATCAGTATTAGGGATAGTTTTATTTGAATCTACTGTTCCATTAGCTGATGATACTTCTGAAGCCTATCTTTAATTTCCAGAAAACTGACTAGAATTTGGTTCAGTGGTTGCTGAGATATTGACCTTTAAAAGTGAGCCTTTTTTTTCCCATTTTCACATGTAATTATTTCACATAATTCATAAAATAACATTTACATCATACATTTATCCTTCCATATTCCTCAAACTACCTTTCTCTTTACCTATTATTCTGCCCTTTCATCAAGGTGTTTTTTTCTTTTTCATACCATTTTCATATGTCTATCCTTCACACATTTTTGCTTCTCTTATCAGATCTGTCAAAATATAGTCCAACAAATCAACAAGGTTAAAAAGAAGCTAAAATTATTAAATTTACAAACCTTTAGGTAGATAAAAAAATTTTGGTGATTAGTAAACTCATCAAATATTTTTTATTCTTTCATAAATTTTTAATAAATAAATCTGATATTTCAATTTACTAAACTAAAGTAATGAGCCAACAACCTTGTGTTGTATACAAGGTAATCATGATAACATTAAATTGTTTCATGGGGTTCATCTTGCTTATACCTGTGGAAAGTCCCAAACTTAGATTCTACACTTGGTCTGCATTTTGGCTTGAGGAATTGTCATTACTTTCAAACTAAAGAATTTAACTTATCTTATTTATTTACTTATTAATTTATGGTAAAATTTTAAATTTTGGTGATTTTCACCCTTTACTTCAATAAAATGCAGGGGAGGGTGTTTCCAAATTTTCAAATATGGAATGGGAAATTGATGACTTGGATAAAATTGGTGATACTTACCCCTTGCTTCAGTAAAATGCAGGTGGGTGGGGGGTAATTCCAAATTTTTCAAACAGATATAGAATTTTTTTGACTTAGCTTTATTTAGAAATACAAAATTTGTGGTGAGGTGATAAAATTATGTTGGTGATGAGGTTTTTTGCACAGGTGTCAGTATTATTTTACCATCTGAAAT
Organism: Hemileia vastatrix; assembly: GCA_030280995.1. NCBI lineage: Eukaryota > Fungi > Basidiomycota > Pucciniomycetes > Pucciniales > Zaghouaniaceae > Hemileia > Hemileia vastatrix. The sequence goes on along the minus strand of JASXTE010000001.1, from coordinate 25,488,049 downwards.
TCCAAAAGTGCAATATTTTAGAGTCCAGTAATGAAAAATGGTGTTAACAGAATCTCATGATATAACTATTTTTAATAAGATTAAAAGTAACTATTAAATTGGAACCAAAAAGAAGATTCATTTCCTCATAGAGAAAATACATGACATTGAGCTTTTTAGAAACAGTAGTAATTTCATTCTCCAAATCATAATCATCAATACCAAAGCCAGTGAAAGTGGAAGAAAAATGAGCCTTTTCATATTTTGATTGATAGCTTTTGAACCTCTCCTTCATTTACTTAGAATTGATGTCAATTCTCCCTTTTGTTTTATTTTTTACTACATTTTCATTAAGCAGTCAATTTCCTCAACAGATTTATTAGAATTAATGGACTTTATCAAGAGAACTTTCAAAAAATTAGATTGAAATATGAACAAAAAAAATAAAAAAACTAGTCATCAAAAATTTTCATTAAGCAGTAAATTTCTTCAACAGATTTATTAGCTTTAATGGACTTTTTCAAGAAAACTTTCAAAAAATTCGATTGAAATATGAACAAAAAAAATTAAAAAAATAGTCATCAAAAATTTTCATTAAGCAGTCAATTTCCTCAACAGATTTTTTAGCTTTAATGCATTCTATCAAGAAAACTTTCTAAAAAAATTTGGAATAAAATATGAATGAAATAAAAAAACTAGTCATCAAAAATTTTCATTAAGCGTTCAATTTCCTCAACAGATTTATTAGCTTTAACACATTCTATCAGGAAAACTTTCTTTTTTTGAAAAATCTTCAAGTTGATACTAGATTTTCATTTAATCTAATAGGAAATTGTACTCAAGAGCCTTCTCCACTTTCTTTATCTCAAATTTATTCTCCTCCAAATCATGTGCTTTCTCATCCCTCTTAAGAAAGCTCAAATTTCTTCTCCTATTCTAGCTTCAGACTTGCTTGCTTGAGGATCCTCATTTCATTCATTAGCCTTTTTAGAAATAAAAAAAAGAGATGTGAATAAAAAAAATAAAACAACTAGACAAGAAATAAAATCTCACTGGAGTGAGATCAGGTTGGTTTATATTTCCATAAGGATCTATGGAAAAGATATCTTGATTGGTGGAAGTCAAATGAGGGGAGGCTTGAGTAGAAGCGGAAGGTAAAATATTTCTTTAGAAATCATGTTTGGAGATATTATCTTCTCAATCCAACATGTTTGCAGGATTAAAATTGGCTTGCTCTCCAAATATGGAATCCATCTCTTTATAGTAAGGAAATAAAGAATCAAGTTTATTGTCTATAGTTTTGATGCACTTACTGATATCAATTTCAGTAATACCAAAAACAGTGAAAGATGAAAGAGTCTTAGCCTTCTTGTATTTGGCTTGGTAGTGCTTGAAGCATTCAGACATCTGTTTAGGCAAAATATTTATCCTTTTATTTGTCTTATTTCAAAATTCATTGGCCATTAGAGGATATCCATTTATTTTTGATGTAGGGGGCTGTCCTACTTTAGTTGCATTCTCACTACCAAAATAAGAATCATAATTAGTTTTATTTTTCAGCCAGTTGATAAGTATGAGATGATCACCTATTTTTAGTTGAATGGTCTTTGATTTCTCAGATGAGTGGGGTAAAGAGGGAGTAATGGGATTTGAAGAACATCTGGGGGATGGATGCTTTATATAAGATCTATGATGATGAGGCATGTTGAGATATTTGAAGATGAAGAGGAGAAGAAATAAACAGATGAGATGTAGAGGGGTTTTGAAGGTATAGAATGAGTAGACAGGATAGGAGTGCACAGAATGGTAGGCAGGCTGGCACATCCAGAAAGTTTTTCAAGATGTGGTTATGAGAAATTGAGGATAAAATATCAGATAGAGGTGAAAATTGACATGTAAAAGGTCTTATAACCCAATTATCAGTAAAAATAATTGCAGAAGATAATTGGGGTATAATGATTTTTATCTGCAATTAATTTAATTGTGGATGGTTCAACATTTATACCCCTATTATATGCACTTATTTAATTAATAACCTCAAGATTAGCAATTATAATTCACTACCATGCTTAAAATTGCCTATTTTTTCAAGGATCTACCCATTCAAGCACCTTCCAAGAGACTGCATTCAGTTACCCAACATTTCAAATCTTTATTTGGGTTTCTCATTCAATATTTTTCAGCCAGGCTATTAGACCTACCCAGTAAATAATGATAATTATTTACTAGAGTAGAGCTATATCTTTACCTCTTACATTATTAGTTATATTTACTTTATAATTACTTATAATATTTTAATTTGTTAATAATTAAAATTAATTAAATATATAATTATAATTTTTTCCTCTTTATCTTACTCCTTGACAGTGTCCTCATGACAGCTGAGAAGTAGATTGAAATATAATAATACACACCACACAATATGGGGGGCGGACTTGTTAGCAAGTCCGCAACCTTGGACCCAAACTCACCACAGATTGAACACACATTGAGCTATTGATAAAGGAACCATACAATCAGGGATGAACACCACTCAGCAGAACAGTTTTAGGTGGGTCTTTAAGTAGAGTTCAATATGAGTTCAGTATGAGTTCCATCTGAGTTTTTTCTGAGTTCAGGTTGGGGATTTGCTAGCAAGTCCACCCCCTATATTGCGTAGTGACTGAATATTAATTGTTGAAATCTAAAAAAGAAAGAAAAATCAAATATTTTATTGAAATGTACAGGAAATACTGTGTACAGTATATTCTTTCTAATAATATTTTAATTTGAAATTTAATTGTGGGAATTTCTCCCTGTTATGTTCTTGTATGTAGTATGTTGTACCATATTTTTTCTCTCTCCTTTGCCTATATAAGGCCCCTCAATTTTTTGTTTCATTCATTCAATTCTTTACTTACATTAAAATTATATATACAAATTAAATACAATTACTTCTATAACAAGTTTCTTAGTATTTACAATTAAATATTATAATTCATAAGATAATAATGATAATTACATTATTTACTTTTTAAATTGGGTAAAATATAAAGATTAAACATGTACCCCAAATCTTGAAATCTTGAGTTATCCTAACCTTCACTGCCATTGGACCACTGGAATTACCTTCTAGACCAAAAGACCTCTCTGAAAATATTGGTCATATTTGGATGGAGGTTTCATGTAGTGAATCGGAATAATTTTCCCCTTCATTTATACTGTTAATCATCCTTAATTATATGAAATATTTAGTGTTACTCTTTCTTTTTTTAGTCTTCTATTTTAATTTATTACATGCATATACTCTCTTTTTTAATTATTCTTTTATTTTTATGTATTATCCCTATTATTCCAGGGTTTTGGAGGGTGATATGATATCATTCTTATTGTGTTATTTCTCATGCCTTATGCTGATTTGCAGGTGTATTAGCCAGATTGAGGCTTCATTGGCCATGTATAGGATTGGTAAACCAGGGGAAAATATTGGAGAATTATTGGGTATAAAAGGAGGGGGTTTTTTGTCTTATTTTCTACATTCTTTCTCATTTAAATTAAACCATATAACCATTACAATTACAATACATTTCATTAGTACTTTTAAAGTCTTTGAATAGTGTTTGAATTATTATGTCTATTTTTCTACCAACTATAAAATTGTAAACCATTTATCATTAGTGATATTAAATTACTGAAACCCTTACATTGAGTTATATTTTAATACTTATTCAATTTTTACTAAAGTATTCATATAGGACCATTAAAATCTTCTAGACAACTGACTAATCAAGCTATTCACGTCTCTGTACTTAAACTCAGCCTGAAAAATTTAATATTACATGAGAAGATAAATTAAATGAAGAAAAATTAAGTTTAATAAAATAAATAAAAATTGATATAATAAAAAAATTTAAATTTAAGTTTAATAAAAATCAAAGTTGAATTTAAATAACTCCCTTAAAGTTCCTTGGAAATACTAAAGGCTCTTTCCTTGCTCTCCCTGGCCCCCTGTAGCCAACTTCAAGCAAGGTCTGAGTCCCAGTAATTTTATGGACTTAGATCTGCAACTATGCCATAGTTTTTATTTTCATTAATTCAAGTAATTTAATAAAACTGAATGAAATTCTAATTTAATGAAAATATTTGATTAAATAAAATAAACTATTTAAAGAATTTGAAATAATTTTTAAGATAGTTAACTAATTTAATTGCAAAAAAAATACTTAAAGAATTTGACATATTAATTTTATAATATTTTAATAAATAAGTAATTTAATATTTGAGTAATAACTTTAATCAGATCAGTTTAACTATTTAAAATAATTTACTGACTGACACCTATGGGTGATGTCACTGCTGTTTAGCAGAGACATTGTTTTTTTTAATACTTTTTTTAATTTTACAAATTTTTTATTTATTTATTTGCTCCCAGCCAGAGGAGCCTGACTGGGAGACCAGTAGGTGATGTCACTGCTAAACAACAGCCATCACCATGAAATATGGGGGGCTGACTTGCTAGAAATTCTGCAACCCTGAACCCTAATTTATATCTAATTGAGCACACATTGAGGCGGTGATGAAACAATCATGAAGAAATAGTGAATTTACTTTGAAAAAACCTTGAAACTGTGTAGAGCCTTCATTGAACCACAGTTGATTAAAAGTTCAAAAAATATTTATACTTGAATTAGAGGATTTGTTGATGGGATAAAAAAAAAGAGCCCCACTATCAATCTAGCCTTGTGGCTTTATAAGATTTTGAAAAATTGTAATTTTTTTTATTTTTTGAATCTAATGAGACTCTCAGATACTTTGAATTATAAGAGATTTCACAAAAATTTATAGGGTATTCACCCTATGAATATATAGATAAAACATCCAATATTCTAATAAATTATTCATTAAGAAATATTTATTGAATTTCTATACTTCATTAAATTTTTATCAGTAAAACATTGAGAAATAAATGCCTTTTCTAATTATATCAATCAATATTATTATTTATTTATCTATTTTCAAAGTATTTGTGGAAGTTATAACACTCTTTAAAATAATTTAAAATTAAATTTAGTCAATAGAACAATTTGTAGGATTGATTTACATCCCATATTTATATAAGTTAAGACAGGAAATGGGCCCAATTCTATTAAAAATATAACTTTTCATGATCTTCATTATATCAAAAGAATAAAAAATCCAATTTTTATGAGAATAAAATCTATGGTTAATAAATATTGAAAAATATTTTTGAGTTTTTTTTGGGATGTTTCATGCCATCATGATTTCCAAGTCTCATAATATATTATATAATTTTTGTGCTTACATTGTTTCAAAATGTTCCTTAAAAGTACTTTCATCCCTCAAAATTAAAATCTAATTATTCTCCCCTCTAAAATTTTCTCCCTCTTACATTTTATTTAAGTCTACCAAGAACTGTCCCATCCCAAACCCTTGTTTCCCCTTCTCCACCCCTAATCATACCATTACACGCCTTCTTACTTATTTTGCTCCCCTTAAAACCCTCTTTATTCCCCTCTTCACCACTTCTCACCCCAAATTTCTTGATATCACTCCTTTTTCTCCCCTTCTAACCCCTTTTACTCTATAGGCAGAAAAGGGGGTGATTTGGAAAGCCATAGGGGTTGGATGAGAATTGAAAGGGTGTATTGGGGTGGGGTGAAGAGCGAAAAAATGGGGGTTGAAAGTGAAAGCATTTTAATTAGTTATAAAAGGAGTGGGGTGGAGTTGAGGAAAAAATAGATAGGGTAAGATTGAAAGGGGGGTGGAGGGTAGGGAGAGGCAAGAAAGGAGTGGTGACGGATGAGGATGGTAGCAAAAGGGGTGGAGTTGTGTTAAAAGTGAAAATAGAGTGGAGGGGAATAGTGAGGAGGACTTAAACTTGGATTTTGAAGCTTAGAGGGTGTAGCAAATGTATCAGGAGGGCAATAAAAGGGTGGGGGGTGGTAATAGAATTAACAGAAATGACAAGGTAAAAAAAGTTGTGTGGAGAGATTGAGAGGTTTTCAATTGAGGTAGCAAAAAATGCAGAGTGTACTCTATTCTTTGGGCAAACATCAGAGTCCACCCCCTCAATCTACAGCTCTATTCTGCCAATATGAAAAATGATTGATAATTATCTTTTATTGATATTTTTGGACTTAAACCTCTAGTTTATACATCTTTATTTAATAATTTTTATTTAAAATGCACTTTAAGACTAAGAAAGTAAGTTAAGAAAATAATTGGTAACAAAATACTATTTTGCTTTTTTACACAAGAATTGATAGTATGTTTCTGATAAGTCTAAATGATATAAATAAATAATATAATAGGAAAATTGTAGCAAAAAGTTGAAAACTAAAACAAAACATTTAAAGAAATTTTAAACAATTGAACTTATTTATTTTATAAGTTTATTGCATTTATTTTTAAATATGATAGTAAAATATGTTGGTTATATTAAAAATATCTTTGAATTAAATTAAATAATTTAAGTAAAGTCTGAAGAAAAGATCTATCTACATATATAACCATTTAGCTTCATTTTTTGTTTTGTGATTACTATATATAACTGGATAATTGACTGTAATAACTTCAAATTTAAGAAACTTTAATAATTTATCTGCCTCAATATATTCACTAAAATCTATTCAGTAACAGAAAAAAATTTCTGAGTCCTTTCTTTTACTAGTTTTATTCATTGAAATGACTATATACATTTTCAAAAAAAATATTTATCATGTTTTTGGTGGAAAATAGATTGAACTCTCAATGAATTCCTGTTTCCAAGTGTGGTTCAAGCTAAGTTAAGCCATGAAAAAACTTATAATCTTTTAGAATTTTTATTAGGGGGTATCAAATTTAGATATCTTCCATATCAAAATTCCCCTTTTTTCCACCAAACCAACCATGATTAGCTTCTCATATATGGAATATTGTGCCCAAAAAACATCTTTTTACTGAGAAATAAAGTCAAATCTATAACTTTATTTTTCTGTCATTAAATAACTTTTAAATAATTAAAAATTTCTAACTTTGATACCCCCTATAAAGTATTTTTAATTATAAAAATAATTATATTTTTATATCAAAATATTTTTATTAAATACTTTGAATTTGTGAAAATATATACAAATTAAGAATCATTTTGATAAAATATCATATTAACAATAATTTTAAGTTGATCATATATAAGGGGGTTTCAATGTTGACTGATTGGCAATAAATTAATTGCAGATAAAAATTTTTATACCCCATTTATCTTCCGCAATTATTATTTCTAATAATTTGTTTATTAGACCTTTTATGTGTCAATGTTCACCTCTATCAAAAATTTTTATCCTCAATTTTTTATAACCACATCTTGGACAACTTTCTGGATGTGCCAGCCTACCTACCTTTCTGTGCAGTCCCATCCTGTCTATTCATTTCTGTTCAAAACCCATCTCCATCTCATCTGTTTTTTTCTTCTCCTTATCATCTTCAAATATCTCAACATTCCCTGTCATCATATATCTTCTCAAAGGCAGCCTTCCCCCAGTTGTTCTTCAAATCCAATTACTCCCTCTTTTCCCTGCTCAGCTAAGAAATCAAAGACTTTTCAACTAAAAAAAGATGATCATCTTCTACTTATCAACTGGCTGAAAACTAAAACTAATTATGATTCTTGTTTTGGTACTGAGAATGCAACTAAAGTATGATGGCCCCCTGGATCAAAAGGCAATGGCTATCTTCTAATGGCCAATGAATTATGAAATAAGACAAAGGAAAGGATTGATATTTTACCTAAACAGATGTCTGAAAACTTCAAGCATTACTAAGCCAAATAAAAGAAGACAAAGACTCTTTCATTTTCTACTGGTCTGGTATTACCAACATTGATATCAGTAAGGGCATGAAATCCGTAGATGATAAACTTGAATCTCTATGTCCATACTTTAAAGAGAAGGATGCTACTTTTTGAGAGAAAGGTGATGTTAATCCTTCCAACATGTTGGATAGTGAGGATGCTATCTCTGAAAATGATGTCAAAAGAAATCTTTTACCATCCTCTTCCTCCACTCAAGCCTCCCCTGCTCTAAATTCAAAAAATATAGATAGATTTCCAAAAGATCCTTATGGTAATATAAAACAACATGATCCCACTCCAGTTGGTTTTTATTTCTTGTCTAGTTGTTTTATCTTTTTATTTCCAAAAAGGCTAATGAACAAGCCCAGAATCCTCAAGCAAGTGAGTCTGAAGCTAGCATCAATGATGAAGATGAAAATGTTACCTCCAAAAAAAAGCAAAGACCATAAACTACTTTGAATTTCAACAGTCATATAAAACAAAACAGAGATAGTTTTCCCAAACCCCTTTTTCTTCCATTGATGATTTTCTGGAGAAAAGTGAATCTGATAAGTGATAGCATACCTCTTTATAATTAAGTGAGCTTTTCTTTTCTTTTGTTAATATTCCTTTTTACTCTAGGTAAAGTTGAAGTTGCAAGATATACTCTCAACTTTCAAAAGAGAAAATATGAGCTCTCTTTACGAAGCGATGATAGGGCACAGGACTTTCAGGAGAAGAAAGTCAAGCTTTCTTTACAGAGGGATGGGAGGGTACAAGACTTGGAGGAGAAGAAATTTGAGCTTTCTTTAAAGAGGGATGATAGAGCACATGACATGGAGGTGAAGAAATTCAAGATAAAGAAAGGGGAGAAGGCTCTAAAGTACAATTTCCTATTGGATCAAATGAAACTCAAGTATCAACTTGAAGATGGTTCAAAAAAGAAAGATTTCTTAAGAGAATGTGTTAAAGCTAATAAATCTATTGAGGAAATTGAATTCTTAATGAAAATTTTTGATAACTAGTTTTTTTTATTATATTTAGAAAGTTTTCTTGATAGAATGCATTAAAGCTAATAATCAATCCTTGGCACACACTCCTCACTGAGATGTGAAACCTTTTATTGCAACATTTTAGATTATTTGTTTGTTTGGTTAAATAAATTTTGTTTTATTTATTTTTGGTGATAATTTCATATGTGCTGACTTTTTAAAGGTCTTGATTCTAGATGATTTTTTTTGCAAAAATTTGAAAAACTCATACATTTTTTATTTTTGTTATGATTAAAGAATTTTTCTTAATTTATTTCTCTTACTCTTAAAAGTTAAACTTGTTGCAGAAAAAGAACAAGTGCAAATTGAAATCATGAAGTTGGAGTCTCATGAAAAAACTGCAGAACATCAACTACTTTTTGAGGAAAAGAAGTGGTTTCATTCACAATCAAAGGAAGAATAATTTTTAGAAATTGAGAAAGATTGCTTAGATTTGGAGAGGGAGAAGGTTAGGATTTAAAGAGAGAATGATAAAAAATTCAAAAATAATCAATTTCAATTGGAAAACACCAAAATTCAGTTACATGCCAATGAATTAAAAATTCTTTATGTCAAAAAATTTTTTTTGGAAATACCCTCCACTGCTATTTACCATAACAGGGGGTGGGGATCACCATTTTTTTTCTAAGTCAGAAAAAAAATTATGACAAAAATAATGGCAATAACCTCCCCTGTGTTTTATTGAAGTAGGGGCATAGATTGCCAAAATTTCTGTTTATTGCATAAATTAGCATGTAAACAAGTCTTATAAGATAATTTACAAACAAAAATTAATGACAATTCAAGTAAAAATGTGAGTGGAAATCATCTGTGACCTAAGTCAATGAAATAAAACACAAATGTATACATGAACCTCATGAGAAAAATAAATTTCCTCATGATTACCATTATACAACACACAGTGTGGTCCTCCAAAATTGGCGGAGCCCTTTGTTGGTTTATTTGGTGTTGTTTTGGTATGCCTTAAATGGAATTGTTTAAATAATTATGTGTTTTTCCAGAATTACTCAGCAAATATTGGGACTGAAAGGATGTGAATACCACCATTGGAAAGCCCCAGTGTCTCTCTATATTCTATGTTCTGATGACATTTTTCATAGTCTAAGTATTTAGGGGATAATTTCTCATTTTTTCATTTAAAAAGATTGCTGTTGAATTTTTTTTCCATGTTTTAAGGGCTAACCTTAAGTCTTAGGGTTAAGTGCTTAGTACCTTTGGAATGAGCTGAATTTTCTCTACATTTTATGTCTCAATGTTGTTATAGCATAATTATGTGTTTTAAAGGTTTTAGTAGTTGTAGTTGATTTTTCTCAGTATTTTGGGTATTTTTGGTGGTTTTTGGTGGTTTTCTGGATTCAGGGTGGTCAGGCGGCCTCAGGCGGGCCTCCCGACGTTGGGGGGACTGCCCGCCTCAGTGCTAGAGGGCTGGGAAGCATTTCTAGGGAGGTTTTATGCAATTTGGCAGCCAAGAACGCCAAATTTGTTGGTGTGCATGAGCTCTTAGTAGTTTGTGTGTATATAGTGAAAAAGACAGTTTGGGGAAACTTTAATTATCATACAACCATCCAGAGGTGATATCCTTGTTCCTCACTCATTTTTCACTGTTTTCTGGCCACAATCGGCTGTTTTTGTTGCAAAGTGAGTTCTTCATTTAAATTAACTTGGCAACTGTTTTCTCTGGTATAGTCTTGCAAGCTATATCAAGTATTATTGCTGTCTCTTGTGTGGATTTGTAACCTACATCAAGTATCATTCTTTCTCTGGTGTGGACATTGGTCTACATTTCAGTTCTTTGGTTTGGTAGTCTGTCTGGAGACTATTTTCTTGACTGATCAGGAATTCAAGTGTGTTGGAAAAGGGGCTTTTGGCAAACAGGAACCAATTTACTGTAGCAGGTAAATCTCACTTTATTTTTCTAAAGGCATAGGGGTTTTTCTCTCTGGTTATACTCCAATTCCCTTGGTCAAGGCCTATAGCTAGCACTATAGGATTGTCTACAACAGCCAATGGCTCATTAATTCAGGTAAGTTGAGTATCATATATGACTTGTAAAATGTTAATTTGTGAAATAAAAATAAAATTTGACAACCTATATTACACCCCATACTTTTTCTTTCTATTTAATGTTTTTTGTTTTACCTCAACTTTATCTCATACCTTATCAATCCTATTGACCAGCTCCCTATTGATTTGAAAAGAGCAGCCAAAGTGAGTAAGTTCTTCACAGTATTTTTAAAGTTTTTATATATTTGTTAAATTTACCTTCTTTTTTTACTTTGTTTATTCTGTGGATTAATTTATGACTGATTTGAATTGAACATCCAAAATGTGTGAACTCTTGACAAGATTCCAAGCCAGGTGGAGCTTTGGTTGTTTGGTTATGAACTTGAGAATCTTTTTTTAAGTAAAGAATAGATTCCTATGGAAATAAAATGAGTGACATAATTTTAAGAATGAAACATATATTATCAGACATACCAAGAGAATAGCCTTTAACAAATCCTGGTCTAAACATGAAATAAATTAAATGAAATTTAGAAAAAAGGCTCAACTTTAAAGGTCAATATCTCAGCAACCACTGAGCCAAATTCAAATCCATTTATGGGAAATGAAAGATAGGCTTCAGGGGAATCTTCAACTAAAAGAACATAAGATTTGAATAAACCTAACCCTAATTTTGACTCTTATTTTCAAAATTTTACAAAAATTTGAAAAATGATAGTGAAAATTCCAACAAGATGGAGATATAAGCCTAGATAATCATCAGATAAGAGTTTCACAAGCCCTGTTCCATAATTATGCAATATAAAAAGATAAAATAAATTAAGTAACATTTAGAAAAAAAGTCTCAACTTATAAGGTCAAAATCTCAGCAACCACTGAACCAAATTCAAACCTGTTTGTGGGAAATGAAAGATAGGCTTCATGAGAATCATCAGTTAAAGTAAATGTGATTTAAATAAACCTAACCCTAATTTATTACATAAAAATATGAAATAAAAAAAATTAGATTGGTAAAAAAAGGCTCAAATTTAAATGTCAATATCTCAGCACCACTGAACCAAATTCAAATCTGTTTCTAGGAAATAAAAGGTAGCCTTCAGGAGAATCTTCAGTAAAAAGAACATTAGATTTGAATATACCTAACCCTAATTCCACGTCTGATTTTCAAAATTTCACAAAAACTTGAATAGTGGTAATGGAGATGAGAACAAGACAAGTTTAATAAGTCCACTGTTATTAAGATAAGAGTCATGCATATATTTAATTATGAAATTTACATAGAAGGAAAGAGATATCATTTAGTTATAAAAAAAGGAGATGAGACTTCACTTGATTAAAAAGTAGGAAAAATAGAGCAAGAAAGAATGATGTTGGAATTTGGGGGAAATTGAATATGGAGTAAGTGAAATGCATAAAGAATGAGCAATGTATGTGTTTTAATGACATGGAACCAAAAAAAAGTGAAATAAGGGAAAGGGGGGATAATGACCATGCCAAGGAGGAATGATGAGTAGGGTGATGGAGCTAAAAAAGAATGAAAAGAGGAAGAGAAAAAAAAGGTTAATTTTACCTTAAAAATCAAAAATAACCACTTACAAAAAAAATTTATATACAAAAAAGAAAGAAAAAACAGAAAAAAAACAAAAAAAAATATAATTAGCAATCAAAAAACAAAAAAAATGAATAAAATGACTTACCTGGAGAGATGAGATTAGAAAATAAATGAAACCAAGTTTTTTGAGGGACTTTGGAGGAGAAGAGGAAATAGATATGAGGGATGAATGAAAAAAAGAAACTGTGAAAAGTTATGCAATTTCAGAAAATATGTGATTTCATGTTGAGCTGGTGAATGAGAACAAATGAGACATCCAAAAAAGAGACATTCAGCATAAATTCAAATTAAAAATGAATATGCAAAATAAAAATACCAAACCAAGTGAATAAAGCAAAGAAGTTGAACATTTGGAGAGTATAAAAAAAATTAAAAGGTTTGTGTTTCAAAAAGTTGGAGGGTGGTTGGAATAATGACAGAGCATATGCTGGTGGAAAGAATGTTTTGTGATTCAAGGGAGGGGAGAGCTGGTGCAGGTCTGTGATCCTCTTCTTCATAAAGATCATTGAAAAGACATATAAGCTAAAGTGTCTTCCAACCCAGAGTCAGAGTCAGAGTCAGAAGCTAAAACTTACGTGATGGCATTCATAGCTGTGTGAAGTTGCTTCCTAGTAGGGAGGTGCTTCAATATTGTTGGTAGAAGGTTAAAGTGATGAGTGGGAAGTGGAAATTTGCCACCAAATGAGCATATGGGGTGTGTAGATAGAAAAAATGATATGTGTACACCACAAAAATTAAGTATCATGGAGTGAAGAGACACATAAAGATGTGAAAAAATGTTATGTGTTTGCCACCAAAATTAAATATCATAGAGTGATGAGATACATAAGGATGGAATCCAAAAATATATGTCATGTGACTTGCTTACAAATAAATCATGGATGTGATGAGTTTGGGATCAGGAATTAGGAACAGAGATTGGGGTATAAGAGGCGGGATAATGCATTATTGTGGATTCCTTATCCACTAGCCCTGGGACTAGTGGATAAAAATCTTTGGCAATTAATAATGTCTGATCCCAGGAAAAAAAATTCCTGATCCCTAATTGTGGATCCTTGAGCATTGACACCCACTATTATTATGATATGAGTCCTTTCCATCTGGCAGATTAAGAAATTGACTTAAAATTTATTTTATATAACTATATTATATAAAAAAGGTATCAGATTTTTTTCTTAGATTTGAAGTACTTCAAAAAAAAAATTTGCTTTAGGTGCACATCATATAGAGTCTTCAGAGCATCATATTAATTTTTTAGAGTTATATTTGTAAGTTGAAGGGAAGCCTCACAGGATAAAATTGGTGGTTTTGTAAAAAATATAAGTAAATATCTTTTAAATCAATATATATTTCAATAAAAAGTCAAATTTTAATATTTATTTTCTGTTTTAAATATGTAATGAAGATTGGAAATAATTCTAATAAAATTAATTTTTATAAAAATATATTCATTCCAGTATTGCTTTGTGATAAGGCCAATTTCAAGAAGTTTGTAAATTTTTCTGTTTAAATAAAATATCAAAGGGATTTTTTTCCATAAACTTAGACATTGAATAGAAACATCATATAAGATCTACCAATCAGCATGAATATCATTATTCCAATAAATCATTGATAGATCCTGAACCCATATATTTAATTTTTGAATTGTGTGTAAGTGTTCAGTTGTGAATTACTCCTAGCAAAAATTTTATTCTAAAGACTAAAAAAGTGTACCTGAAAAATTTCACTTAATTTATTTTTCAGCAACATAGAATTGAAATATTTTTTCTATTCATTTTAAATATGGAATAAAATTATTATTAATCATAATTTGATTGCTTTTAAAGCTTCTTTGCTACATGGGTATAATCTAAAGTGCCTATTGTGTCTTTTTTACAAAATAAATTTCATATAATAGTTTATCAATTTGAAACTGATAGAATTATGAAGAAGTACCACTTCTACCTATTTAATTCATTTTTTGAGAAATAATACAATCAAAAATTTTATCTTAAGCACATTTTTTAACATGAGAACACTTTGAAAAATATATGTTGCTTGTTCCCAGGTTGAAACTGAAATTATCCCACAATAAAGCATTGAAGAAAAATAAAGAACTTAAGTTAAAGTTTAAATAAATTTATATTAATTTGTTTTTATTATCTTTAAAGTTTAACAACTAGCTTGAATTTCAAATTTTCATATGAAACATTTACTGAGTAGTGACTTTTTTTTCAACTCATGAGATCACTCTACCAAATAACAATATTTACATGCAATTTTGATGAAATAAATCATAAAAAGTTCCAGAATATCATATATTTATTACATTGAATAAATTTATATTGCAAAAATTCTTCTTAGTTTAATATTCAATAGGACAAACAAAAGAGCAAAAATATATTTTCTTTTAATTTTAATCATCTTCTTGCATATAAAAATGTAAAAAAAATTGATTAAAATCCAATGGTTTAAGAATTATACTTCTTTCTAGACTTATACTAAAAT
>JASXTE010000001.1:25293105-25468105 GCA_030280995.1 Hemileia vastatrix | reverse complement strand
TTCCAAGGCCTTTTTATAGGCAAGGAGAACTCTGAAGCGCCTAAATAATGTATGTACAAAATAATAAAAATGTGAAACAGGATAACAAAAGAATAATTAAATCATAGAGATTAAGAGAAAAATATGAAACAGTAAACTAAACCCGTGAGTAAGTAAATATTTTTCCCACCATAAATTCCCAAAAAAATTAATTAATAAAATGAGTAACTAAGTGAGTATAAAACATAAGAACTGTGAGAAAAAAAATCATAAACAGGTATTACAGTAAGATGTAAAGGGTTTAATTAAAACAAATAAAATTATTTGCACACCAAAATTTATGTAATCAATTTAATGCAGTATAAAGTAAATTTAATTAATTGTTTTAAATATTCAAGTAATTCAATAACTAGTTTAATTGAAACAAATAATTAATTTAATGATATTACTAATTTAAAGTGAGAATTTGAATACCATTTTATTAAATAAGTGTTTTAAATTATTTAATAATTTTCCTGACACAGTTAAGGGTCAAAAAATGCTCAAAATTTATGGATAAAAAAATATGACAAGTTCTTATTAGGGGGTATCAACTTTCAGGAATCCACAATTAGGGATTAGACATTATTAATTGCGGAAGATTCTTATCCACTAGCCCCGGGGCTAGTGGATAAGGAATCCACGATAATGCATTATCATGCCTCTTATACCCCAATTTCCATTCCTAATTCCTGAACTCAAACTCATAACATCCATGATTGAGTTGTATGCAAGTCACATGACATATAATTGTAGATGTTATGAATGAAAGTAGGCTAAGATGTGGTTATGACAGAAAGTTGTCCAATATGTGGTTATGAAAAATTGAGTAGAAAAATGTCAGATAAGAGGTGAACTGTCAGGCTAAGATCAACTAAAAGGACGTGAACTAGCTTGAAAAGTCTTTGTCTAGAAGAATTAAATGGTCCTATATGAATACTGTAGTATAAATCCAACAAATAGTAAAAAATAATTCAGAATAAAGGTCTCAGTAATATAATTCTCACTATTTTTATATGTGGCTTACAATCTTTTTAGTTGGTAGAAAAATAGATTCTAATGATTCATATACAATTCAAAAGTCTTATAAAAGTACTAATTGATATTTATTGTAATTTATTTGGTTATATTGGTTAAATTGTAATGATAAAGAATGTAGAAACAAGACCCAAAAACCTCCTCCTTTTATACACAATGAGTTCCCCAATAAATCCCTTGATGTACCATCCAATACACAGTTAATGACGCCTCAAAACAACTAATAGACCTTCCCATCAACATCCCTAGTGACCCATGACATAATTAGACAAGTAACCACAGTCAAAATACTGTAATAATAAGGGAAATCTATCAAAATTAAAGGAAAAGATAAAAAGAGAGTATATGCGTATAAAACAATAATATAAAAGACTAAAGGAGACTTTTTAAGGTTAATAATATCTTAATAATAAGGGGATTGACTGTAGAAATGAAGGGGCTAATCCTGACATTATACTACGTGAAATTCCCATCCAAAAATAACCAAAATTGACTGAGAAACCACCCAAAAACTTAAAAAAGAGCGTGAGATGTGGGGTAACTACATGCAGTCCTTGGCAGGCGCTTGCACAGGTAAATCCTTGACTAAAATTAGTCGAATTTAAACGTGGTGATGAAATAAGATGCCAAGAGTGAGGTTATTAAGGAAATTAGTGCATATAAACAGGGTCAATGCACTATTAATTAAGCTAGGACACTAAATAAGCGCCTGTCGCCTATTTTTGTGTGTTTCCCCACAGTGGGCATAGAATGTGGGGTAATTATAGTGTGAAAAAGCTAACTTTGCTAAAAATGAAGCTATTCACACGGGAAAAAAGCAGGCAGTATGTGGCCAGTACACAGAAGCCATTTCTGGCATAAAAAACACCAAATTTGAAAAGTGTTATTTTTATACATTTAAATAGCCAAATCAATAGTCCTAAATGAGCCCAATTGATCTGTCAAAGAGCAATTTTGATATTCTCAATTTTATAGCGCATATAGTCAGCTTTTAAGTGAAATAAAGTGCATTTCTTGTTTTTTGCGTAAAACAATGAATATAACAGCTTTAAGTGTACTTAAAAAATATGTAGCCTTATACTTGAGGCTCTTAAGATTATCCTAACATATTCCAACTTAATATTAAGTACATAGGACCTATAAAAGGTGGATATATGCGTGTATATAAGGTGTTATAATGGCATTTTTTTGTGTATTATCATAATTTTACTTATGTATACTGTTTGTGTACTCTCATTTATAGTTCCCATGTATAGTTCATGTGTTTAACATAACTTATAAGCACTTTTTACTCAGTCCTGGGGATATACAGGCTGACATGAAAATTGACACATAAAGTGTCTAATAACCCAATTATTAGCAAAACTAATTGCGGAAGATAATTGGGGTATAAGGATTTTTATCTGCAATTAATTTTATTGTGGATCCCTGAAAATTGATACCCCCATATATATTTTTATAAATAATTAATAATTAATTTATAAATATTAAATACATAAAAATTTGCCATGATTTTATAGAATATAATATATTTTTATGTAATAAATAATTTACTTAATAATAAAATTAATATAATAATTATTTTACTTATTTATAAAATATTTATATAATTTTATTATTCAATAAAATATTTTATTTTAAATACATAAAATACCAAATGTTATTCCCTTATATGATTCAAATAAATTATTATAACAATTTACTGGGCTTCTGAGATAGCCTGGCTGACATAATGTGTATGGTGTTCCAGATTAATCATTCATTTTTTTATTCTATTAAGTTCTCTCAGCCATGCCTCCTTGGAAGGTAGATGCACAGGTAATGCAGCTTCCTTTATAGCAGTGGAAAAGTTTGTATATAATTCTTCTTTCCTTTCCATTTATCTTCTTCACACCTCCAGAATCATTTCCAAATAGAAACAAAAAATTAAAAAAAAAACTTGTATTTATTTAATAAAAATACTAACTCCTTTACACCACAAAAAAGAGACCAATCAAAAACTTCCTTAATAACAAACAAGCTAAAACTCAATAAAGAAAATTAAAATTTAATTAATGGCTAGGAGTGTAAGGGATGAATAATAGTGAAAAAATGATGTAAAAAATTATAAATAGTAAAAATAGTAAAAGTGATAATTGTAGAAAAAGAAAAGGAAATAATAAATAATATTAAAATTTTCTTTCAAATTTTTTTAGGATTGCAAGCCTCTCCTCAATTAGTTGTAAATTCTTAAATCTTTCATGAGCTGGAGAGGAGGTGGTGTATCCACTAATGTACAATTTATTGCTTTATATCTTGATTGTGTTAAAAATATCTCAGGATCATGATTTTCTGGAACAATATGAGCCAAATTATTATTGCTCTCTTCATTTCTTAATTGAAAATTTTCATAATTTAATTTCTCCTGTACAATCATGTTGTGAAGAATGATTGTACAGGTCATAAGATCATGAATATTTTCTATGTGCCACAAGTGGAATGTCTGAACAATAATACCCCACTGTCCTTTGAGAGCACCAAAAGAATGTTCATTATCTTTTCTGAAAGCATTCTGAAGGGTCTAATAGTGTCTACCAGCATCATCTTGAGGATGGTGAATTGGCTTAACACACACAGGTCAAGTTGGATAAATCCCATCAACAAGATAGTATTCATGAGTGTACCAATGACCATTTATATTTAAATGAACTTCATCTTCTTTCCCTATAGAATCAATGATGAGAAAAGCTTGTATAATATTTCTCTACATAAATTTACACACCAGATATAAAGTTGTAAAACAAAGTACTACAATTCAACACATTAATATCATTGAGTGCACCAGACGTTACAAAAAATGCATGCCAAAGCCATATATTGTTTTATGCCACCGCTTTCAGAACCATTTTTGTTGTACCTTTCTTACTCTGATACTGGCCAGCCCAGGAAGCAGGACAGTTTTTCCATGTCCAGTCAGTACCATATAAGCTTCCTTTACAGCCAGTGATTCCCCAATCCTCATTTTCCTTTCAAATCCTTTTTAGCTCTTCAGGGTTTGGAATTCAAAGAAATTCAGAATTATATATTGTCATCACATCTTGAACAGAAAATTTTAAACATTCAATTGCAGTTCTAGCACCAATTTGAATGTATTCATCCATGATGTCAGCTGATACACCATATGCCATTTTTCCGAGGGCTGCTGAATTTTTTTAGTTTGTTGATAATCCCCAGGTTCCACAACAGTCCTGTTGTTGAACCCAATAGATATTATGAGCCTGAAATTCATTGGCTAGTCTCAAAAATATTTTTTATTTACTTGGAAGTGGTGGTTGAAACAGGACTTTGGATACTTTGGGTTATCTCCAAGATAATCTGAGATGAGTCAATTTTTTCCTTGGGCTTGTTCACAATGTATTCTCCTATGAGTAAAATTAGTCTCATCACCATCTAGAGGATATAGCTCATTAAATTTTTGCACATTGTTGAGAAAAGTTTTAACCATTTGGTTTTTCAAAACATTTCACCAATTGATGGGTGGCATGGTAGACAGAGAGAGGGGGGGGGGACAAAAGGATTTAATGATTCATGATTTTGAAACTCCAGCTTTAGCAAACATTAGCAAATTCATATTGAATACTATTTTGAACAATTGAAGAATCAGGCCAATTAGCCCATCTTTTTAATGTTGCAAGACATTTGCTAGTTTGATTTTTCATGCACGATTCTACATGCTCTAACTTTTGCACAACTGTTGTGTAATTGTTGCACCCCATGGCAAAACAAACATGTGCTGAAGTGTGAATGATGTTTTATATTGCATTTTACCCAAACATTTCACCTGTTGGTTGTGACTTCCTTCATGTTTCACCAAAAAAATATGAAAAATGACCAAAGTATCAACTAACATATGAAACATTCAGGTGGTCTATAGCATAAAACATCATCAACTTTCCCGTGGTGTGAGTGAAAAATGACAGGGAAAGAACCTTGGGCCACTGCAGCATGTTGAGGTGATGGCTTACCAGACCCCATAATAGCCATTTGTTGAATACTAGGCTCAACTAGTATTCAACAAATAGCTATTGTTTGTCTTTTTGAATTGTCAATCTACACCTTTACTACTGATTGAAGCTAAGCCTCAGAAAAATGAAGAGTGACAATACAGAGAAGGATGAAGGAAAATAAAAAAGTAATTTAATTACCATGGATTATCAAGAAATGTGAGTTATGGGGGAGAATGGGGGAGGGGAGAAGGAACTCACCTGAGAAGCACATAAGGGGGGAGATACTGTGTGGAGTTAAAGAATGATAATATGAGGCAAGAAAGGGGGGGGAATGAACTGGGCTTGGACACGGTCACAACCAGAGACAAAAAAAAACAACTAAATGTCTAGCTCACTGAATTTTCCTCCTGTGACTTCTCTTCTTTTCCCCTTACAGAAAACCCCCTTCCCTCATGTATTTCTCAATTCAGCTTCTTTCACCCCACCCTCCTCTTTTTTTACACATGAAAAACAAAAAAGCTTATTGAAAACTAGTGGGTTTCTGTTGTAGTGCAGGTTGTTCCTTGTATTTGTGTTTTTCCTGCAATTAATAGGGGGTATCAAAGTTAGAAATCTTCCATTTCAAAATACCTCATTTCTCCACCAAATCAACAATGAATATTTTTTTAAATATGCCATATTGTGCCCCCAAAACACTTTTCTACTGAGAATTAATGTCAAGTTTGTGGCTTTCTTTTTGTGTTATCAAATGCCTTTTAAATAATTACAAATTTTTAACTTTGATACCCCCTAATGTGTTTAAAGAAATCAACAGACAAATTCCTTTTTTTTTTTTTTTTTTTTTTTTTTTTTTTTTTTTGTCATTTTCATACTTTTTTAAATACTTCTTTGAATGTTGTTTGCTTGCTTGATCCTTGTTTCAACTGATGGAAATTAAGTGTGAGGACCAAAGGAAACAAAAAAAAAATCATTAAAAAAATGAAATATTCAACAAAACAATGGCAGACATTGATGGTACATTTGTTTCTCCTATTTAATGGATTCTTAATTATTACATGTTCACATTACAGGTTTTAATGTCTAGCAATGAAGTGTGAAGTGGTGCAGGCTCCCATGTAACATTTTGTTATGAGACATGGAAGCCCATAATAAAATCTACTCTCATATAGAGGACACCACGTTGAGCTTTACATTTTTTGTGCAGGATATCCCCACTCAAGGGACAAAGTTCCATAACTGTTTCACTGAGTGATATAAGAGCATTCACAGCTGCATTAGTAAAATGGTTTGGTATGCATACGTTATTGATTTCCAGCCCTGTCATCATCATTAAGGATTTTGGAAACCCTTCCAATCTGTATTTTTTTTTTTTTTTTTTTTTTTTTTTTTTTTTTTTTGACAAAGTGTGCATTTTGGTGATAAATTGATCAAACTATCAACTACATCATTTTCACTTGTGCCGCTTTTTCTGCGATTCATTTGTGAAACTTATTCTCACACCACTTGTTCCTCCCCATTTCATTAACTTTTCACCTCTACCAAACATCACATATCCCTATTTTATCACTTTTCAACATCCAAAATCCATATATTTAATTATTCATCACATATTCCAACCCATTTTAGCCCCATGAAACAGTCTTATGCCACTCAAAAGTAAGGAAAAGATATTTCCCAAAAATGTTGTAACACTACAATAAATGTTCGTTTCGTCTTGGGGCGCAACAAAGGCGCAAAGATTAAGCAACAGTTAAGTAACAATTATTTTTGGCACTTGAAGGTCTTAAAGTGGATCTTAAGTGCAAAAAAAAAAAAAAAACAATTGTTTCACAACTGTTGCGTAATTGTTGCGCCCTAGTGGCGAAACAAACATGTGCTGTAGTGTAAGTGTTACTTGCAACTTAGCACCAGTAAACAATACTTAAGTCAATAAACTCAGTTTTGTCGGTGAGGAAAAAAAGGAGGAGGAATTTGGTGAAAGAGGGTGAAAACATGGCTGGGAATGATTTTGTGCATGTTGCGTGTCGTAAAATTGACTGCATGACTGAGATCGTGGGCAATTTGGTAGTACAACTCATATGTAATATTCATGAGTGGGAGATATTTACCAACATGATTGTGCTGTGGGTGCTCTGACAAACATATTTGGTTGTATAAGTAATGAAAGTTTGTTGCAACAATTGTGAATGCCTGAAGAGAAAGAAAAATAAGATTTGAAGCAAACAGGGTTATCAAAACTAATCTGAACATTTGGAATGTATAATTTTTCATTTTTCTTATCTTCACAATGTAATTAATTAAATCTTAATAGTGCACATAATCAAATTTTATCTTGATGAACATTGATCCCAAACTTTTATTATCCATCCCACCACTTTTTCCTCGTCTTAACTTATTGGTGGCTCAAGCTAAATCAATAATTGATCAATCCCAGGTCCAAAAAAGGATACAAATCAGAATATATGATTTACTAAAAAGGTGTTTCAACTAAATGATAAATCTGGCTTAATCAAGGGCTAACCTACAGTCAAGTTTCAACTAAAAGACTTGCTAGCAAGTCTCCCACATTCCTCCCCAAATTTTCGGAAGTGATAAGCCAAGTGGAAGAGCCCATACAAAACAAAACAGACTGACAGACAAAGTCACAAGCCCAGCCTACAAACATAAATTTGTATACACCCCCAAATTTTCACAGCTCTTCACCCTCCAAAGTCCATTCCAGGAGAAGAAAGGAAAAAAAGTGCCATAAGGATGACTACAAAGTTGTTGATGTATATACATAAATAAATAAGTAATTAGTTAATTGGTATGAAAACTCAATTTTAGTTTCTATATCTTCTATATGAAATAAACTTCATTTTTACCCCTACTACCAATTGCACTTACAAGATGATGATGATGATATGGAAAAGGAGGGTTAGTAGAATGGATGAGGATAAAATGAATGTCAATGGTACTTGACTAATCTTGGTAGTATTAACACAGTCTTACTTCCTTCTACTACTATCTGCTACCCCGTTTTCATGGACCTGACTGCTTGTAGCTGTAGCCTGGGTAGTGATAGCATTGTGGATTGGTAGATTTGTCAATTTAACAGTATGGATTTGAGGTTGAGGTGGAAGTCGAGATTGTTGGGGCGGATCATGTATAGGGAACCCTGGATCAGAGTTTGTTGGCTTGGAGCTGGAGGGCAGAAGCTGAAGGTGTGGGAGTGGTTGAAAATGCACAGGATGCTGATTGTTTAGGTATATTCTTGCCAGACCAGGATTGGCAGATGTCGTAGCAGCTGCGTTCCGCATACGATGAGAAGCGGCGTTATGCGACAATCTGGCCGCATTTTGGATTTGTTGAGAAGGATTTTGTGTTAGGTGTAGTGTATTTTGAGCTTGGTGGGGTGCAGCCTGTGCTTGGTGAGGTGCAGTTTGTGCTTGATGGGGTGCAATCTGTGCTTGATGGGGTGCAATCTGTGCTTGATGGGGTGCATTTAGTGCTTTATGGGATGTAATTTCTGCTGGATGGGGCGCAGTTTGTGATTGGTGGGGTGCATTTTGTGCTCGATGAGGTAAAGTAGATATTGACCTTGCACTGTTTGAGGTCGAACCGGGGCATGAACTAAATGGCACACTGCTACTTACCATTCTATTTGCAATTTTCTGGCGTATTTTCGAAGCCAAACGTTCGAAATAATGACATTTAAAATCAATTAAAATGTTGTGTCATTAAAAAAAATATCATCATTAAAATCAAATAAATCAATAATATATGCAACTGACTAATGCTCGTTCCATGATTTTGATTTGATCTGTAACTGTAGCTGTCCTAACTGAGACTAATGCTTGATCTAGCTCAGGATTTCTCAAGCTCTTGGCTTTATATAAAAGGTCGTACTAAAAAGGCAAAGGATGGAGAAAATGCCAAAAGAGGAAGATGTATGTCATTGATCAATTAAACGTAACCATGATTTTGAGGTAATAAAAACAAACCAATAGTCTATCTCGTTTACTGTTCTGTTCTGCGGAAGAAAGTTTGGTTTTATCTGGCAATCGAAGGGGAACGACTTGGTGAATCTTTCGGTTAAGCTGAGGGTCTGCAACTAGCTGGAGTGGCATTGGTGCCGTCAAATTTGCTGGCTGATGTCCCATTAATATCGTTCCAGTCTGAGGAGTGGGATGTTGATGTTGATGTGGGATAATGTGACTGTTAGTTACCAATGAAGGATCATGATGGTGTGCAAGGTGATGACGAGTCATATCTGGGTTAGAAAGAAGAGCGCGCTGCGCTTGCAACTTCATCTGCTCTTTGATCATCCTCCTCCGAGCTTTTCTCTCTTCCTGGGTTAAATGTTGTTCAAGTTTAGTTTTTACATCTGGACCTTCTAGCGTATTCTGTTCCATAGCTGTCGGGCTTGTGTCATCAGTGTCATCACTTGGTAGTTCGCCGTCATCAATATAGACGGTATCATCATCAAGCTTCTTAGACCGTTTGCCTTGCTTAACTTCATTCGACTGGCTGTCAGCGTACACTACCTCCTTGCGTTTTCTGTAGCCTCTCCCGGTCTCAGTTTCCGCTTTAGATGCTTTAGCATTTTCTTCTTCTTGGTTGCTCCGCAAAACAGTATCCCAAAAGCTTCTTTGATCTTCGGCTTTTGAGTTGGGTTCAGTGCTGTCTAAATCGACCAGATTAGTAGCGGAACTCTCCCAGATTCGAGCAAAAGCAAATGTCCGATCAGCTTTTGGATCTTTGACCTTGACTTCCTCATGTGTACGGTTAAGTAATGCTTCCAGTTCTTCATCGGTATAGCGTATATCGCGCTGGGCTGCCGCTTCATCTTCAGCAAACACTAGGTAAAAAAAGAATAAGCAACAGATAACAATACATGAAAAAACCTCCATGCAAAAACATTACATTCTGCAGCTCCAAATTGTAATATGTCTTCAACGTCCTGAGCCTCTCTTTCCTCTTCCGACACTTTCTGGATTACAAGATGGTCCTAGAAAGAAAAAAAACACATAACCAAATCTCAACACAGCCACATACATTTAAAAAAACAAAGAAGCACAGTGTTTGAACGCACTAAGACAAGCTTTTTTTTGCCCGCATGAACAATTTTTTCTTCAGCTGAACCTTTGCACATAAGCTTGAACACATTTACAGGTTTTTTTTGACCAAACCTATGTGCTCGACTGATTGCCTGCAAATCGTTATGGGGATTATAATCAGGATCAAGTATAATGACTGTATCGGCAGTAGCCAAATTGATCCCGGCTCCTCCAGCTCTAGTAGACAGTAAAAATAAATTGTAAGATGAATCTTCACGATTGAATGCATCAATACGATATTGTCGATCTAACTGAGAAGTACTTCCATCCTGAAATAACAATCCAAAGTCAGAAATTGATCTTAGTACTTAAATCGAAAATCTGTGCCACTCTCCCGCATCCAAAAAATATAAAAAAACAAAAAATTCTCACCAATCTTAAAAATTTGATATTTTCTTCATCTAAAAATCGCGCGATTATATTGAGGTAAATAACAACTAAGGCAAGTGAAAAAAGTTATAAATAAAACTTAAAATAAACCGCACGTGAAGAAGTATATGACATGATGAAGAAATTCTTACATTGTGAAAACATTAATATTCGATGTCCCCTTGCCAGGAGCTTGGGTAGGAACTTTTGCAAAAAAACTAGCTTTCCTGATGCTTCAACCAAATTTATTTGCCTTTGCTCGCGACCAACCCCTGTTGGTTCAATTTCGGTGTCAATTAAATATGGATGTGCAATTACTTTCCGTAATTGCATCAAAATATTCTGGAATGATGTTCTAATTTTCGCAGTCCGCTTTTTACTATAAATCGAAGAAATCGCATCTGCATTGTGAGAGAGAATACTTTTGTACATCTATGACAAAAAGAAAGTCAGATGAAGATCCATGCAAATATTTCGTCAACATATGATAATCTATTCACTTGAGAAGTTACTGATATCGATGAGAGATCAAATCAATGTAAAAAATTACAAATTTTATACCTTCTTTTGAAGTGGCCTCATTGATATCGGTACAATAATTTCCATCAGTGGGGGCAAATCTAAGACGGTTTCCTTGGTTCCTATGACATGCAAATGAATACATCAGTATTTACTTTAAAGTTGAGGTGAGCAATAAGGTAAAACAACCAACGCCTAAGCATGTATGGCCGAATCGTACTCCTTAATTCTTCAATTAATTCAGGAGTCAATCTTGAATAGCGAACAAGTAATGAATATTAGAGCCACTTTCAATTATTGATAAGATTAATACCAATTGCTCACTCCTCGTAGCGAGCTTGCAACTCGTCTAATTCAGCAGTGGGAAACGTTTCAGAATCTAGAAAAGATAATAAATTGAAAACTGTGGATATTCACCAACATAGTGATTCAAACAAAGGGAAATCTCAGCCACATCATTGAAAGGATTGTCTTATGCTTAGAAGCTTACGTTCTCTCAAGTTATTATTGAGTGGCGTTCCAGACATTAATATTCTATGTCCCGTGTTGAGATTGTTCAAAACTCTAAACAATCCATTCTTGTGGCCACCTTTTAATCTTTGGCCTTCATCAACAATCAAAGCCTCCCACCTTTGTACTTTACTGAAAATTGATTGACTTTTTTCAGCGGCTTGATACGTTGCCAGTACCACATGAGCAGCCAGCTCAGCCTTACTATTGGGAAATAACTCCCAATCTTGCACAACTTTACGCGAATCCGAAGATCCAGGAACAGGCACACATTTGAGATGAGGTAGCCATTTATTGACTTCACGTATCCAGCTAGAGCAAAATATAGTTTTTAATGAGGTTTGATATTAGCTTCAGTCGAAGAAACTCAGCACTAGAGGCCTATAACTTACTTTCCAAGAGTGCTATTCGGAACCACAATCAAAAACGGCATACGTTTTTCTTTTTGGGTTAGAATAGCAATTAGAGAACAGATTTGCACGGTTTTTCCTAAACCCATTTCATCAGCCAATATGGTAGGATGGCGAATATACCAATTGCTGTAACATAAATAAATCATTTTCAGATATTTTTGGAGAAATAATAATTTAATATTTTCTTAACTGATAAAAACATCAATAAAACTAACTAGTAGCAGAAATTTATCCCCTCGAGTTGAAAATTCATCAGTTCATTAGGAATATAAGACGGTTGCTTGACGAGCGCGGTGAACTTCTTAACATTACGCGGTTCGTCTAACTCAGCTAGATGCTTTGCGCTTTTGACTCTTGGGACAGAAAACTTCCGGAATTTAAAATACCGCTCAAAGGCATCTTTGAAGGCTGGATAGAAAGAAGAATCTTTGGTGATTTTTTTCGTCCACGTAGCTAGAAAAATTGAAGCGTGAAAAAAAAGATCAAGTCTATATCAGCTCATCTCTCGCAATTAAAAATATATTAATAGAACTTGAGCATATATCGTACTGGCTGCATAGCTTTGATCCTGCCATTTGATTAAACACATGTCGACCTCCTCCTCTAACTCTTCCAGGTTATCGGGGATTGAATCTTCATCAACATCCTCAATCGCAACATCATCTGCAAATCGAACACTAAGAATCCTTTCAGTTGTAAGCCATGCTTTGGGAATTTTGGACATCGCATCTGGATCAGGGCCGAAATTTGCTTGGCTGACTCCATCACTACTGGTCTCGTCATTGTCATCTTCTTCATCTGAACCCTCACTTTCTTCTGCACCCCCACCAATAGCATTGATATGTGCTAAGTCTAACGTAGGACCTTTTGTTAAATAGCTTCGCAACTTGCCAGGTTGTTTGGCAGCTATATACCTGATGACATGAAAGAAACGGAAAGCTCAGGCCAATTAAATTAAGTACAAAAATAAATCATCATCTCACGAATGTGGAATCCATAAACAATCACTGAAAGATACTTCATCGAATTTGACCAAATATTCCACTTCCTGAAATGGCTCCTTGACGTTTGGCATTTCCCAGTTTGGATGACCATCGGTTTTTCTTAATTCGACTGGATAAGTATATCTCCAAGCCAGGATATGCTCAATCGTTTCAGACTCCCATTTCGAACATTGATAGCAAGTCCAATCTTGTTGCCAATACCTTGCTTCGGCGTCAAGATCAACTTCAGCGTTTTCTCCTTGCGCTTCTTCCTCAACTTTTTGCAAGCAGGAGTAATGAGCAACTCGCTTGCAACTTAGACAGCGAAATAATAATGGTTCGAAGTCCTCATTTTCATCTAATGATGACAATGGTGTTAGCGATGAAACTGGAATACACAAACTATCTTCAGTTTCAGTGCCTTCGGCCGAAAGTTTGGATGTGTCCTGTTTTTTAAGTTCCTTCTCTGTTTGAGATACTGAGATATCTGGTGCTACTTTGGTTTCTAACAAAAGTTCAGGGGCAGAAGCTGAATATAGAGCATCAGTCAAGATGTGGAATGTAAAAACTAACGATTCATGAACGTACTAGTTGGACAAGAGCTAGCTGATTGGTCGGTAAGATGTTTTGAGCCTTGAACTCCTTTTCCACAAATCATACACTGAGCTCCCCTAAATTTTCGGCAAAAAGAACATTTTATAGCAAATTTTTGTTCCGGATCTCTCTCTATCTTGGGGGGAGGAAGAGTTAAATTTGTTTCCCCGTTTTCGATACGTTCCAAAATTTTATCTCTTTCCGATTTATGTTTTTTGGCAATTACGTTCTTTAGATCAAATGAAGCACAGCCGAAATGAAAAGAAGTGGTGCAAGTTGTACATTCGAACCAGGCGCCCTGAGCATGAATGTCTTCCAAATTATAAAAGCGATCCAAAAGACTACCTGCTTTTACCCGGGTGGATCGACGGTTTTTTTCAGCTCTGGACCAGAGCGAAATAATGTTAGGTTGATAAGAGTAAGAGCATTTAGAACATTTCTATGAAATGCAATATGGAAAGAAAAAAAAGTTAGCCTGTGAATTCAGCAAGGACCAAAAGTAAAGAGGGCAATTTTATCTGAGAAGAACGGACAGAGTAGTGTAATTCACGATCACGAGCATTTTTTCGTCCAGACTTAGATCTTGTGTTTTTATGTTGGTGATATTCACCATCTTCATCTGATTCGAGTTCTTCCAACTCATCAATATCTTCGTTTTCATCTTCTGCATCTTGAACTGCATCTGCTTGATAAACCTTGCTAGATTTTAGTGTGGCTGACCTAGTGCTTCTTCTACTGTGATTTGTGGTAAACCTCTGGCTTCTTCGCGTTCTGGGTGGGGAAGATTCGCAAGAAGAGAGAGAATCTGAGGAGTCGTTAAAGTCTTCCTGTGAAGAAGTTTGAATGGTAGAAAAAGTAGCACGACGTTTAAAAGCTTTCAAAAGATGCGGGGCGTGAGAGAGTATCTCTGACTCGGAACGCTGAAGCATAGAGAAGCAGAAAGGGAAAGATAAGCACATGTTTGGTGGTGAGGATTGCAAGGCAAAACATGGGACCGACTTCGACTTTCTTTCCACCTTCTAACTTGCATAGATAGGTTGGCTGAGAAGGATCATCAGAAGAAGCAAGAGAGATGATTTCAAGTATGTTAGCTCTTGACAGAGTCCTCTTCCTTGCAGGAGGAGATTCATTTTTCTTGGAAGGACTTGAGTCTTTCTTCTGGATACGAGAAGAGCTGCGAGTAGGCGGGATGATGCGGACTTTTAAAGGCATTGGATGTGGTTCTTGGTTGTTTGTTGGGGTGGGACAGACGCGTGAATTTATACCGCGAAACCAAAGAGGCAAAGATGCATGCACAATCTTATCAACAGATGATTAATATTAATTTGGTTGCCTTCATTATTTAAAATTCTATCGATAATTCATGATCTTTTGGGTCCTACTTCATACTATCATCCATTGCCTGGGAAAATCTGGCAGGGATCACCTGCCCCAAGTATCCTGGCTGATTGTTCATCAGGTTACTCATTGCTCCACTCATTGGACCCACTTTAGGCTTGGTTGTCCATAAAGACACATGTAGACCCAAAGGACAGCTTCCAACCTTTCTCCCACTAGGTCCAAACTAGACTCAAATTGGGGTCAATAATCTATCAGATTCCTTAACAGCCTTCCCCTGAACCTGCACTCTCATCGAGTAATATTTGCTATTGCACAGTTGACTTTCAAATACATTATTACCCTTCATTGTATTGACAGTAAGGAGTATCAAACTTACAAACTCACCATTTCAAAATATGAAATAAATAAATATAATTGGGGTAAAACAATGACCCTTGCTAGCAAGTCCCCCTAGATTTACCGTTGCAAGGAGGTTCCCCAATAAGCGCGATCAATCCGTGCATCTCCTTCCACACTTAGTATGGCCTAAAATAGTCTCCCCCACTGAGTTTCATCCTTTTAGCTTCTCCTTCACATTTAGTCCATGGAACACAATATCTCATACCTAGATAGAGACAATAGATTACATCAAAATCAATACAAAAAACAAGATCTGTTAACAAAGAACCTTGATCTGACCAGCCCACACCAACTGTGGCCTCAAGTTTGTCAAAATTTGATCTCCTGAGGAATGCCAAGACACTACTGAATTCCCCCAGTAAAATTACAGCTATTCGCGAAAATGTTTGCGGTTTTCTAAACTCCTCCTCCCCCATTGAAAACATGAACTTAAGTCAGCTGACCTATGCTTTTTGAAAAAAATAAAGAGTTGCTTTGCTTAAAAAAAACTTGTATTCTTTTTCCCAATCATGAATGTAATTCATAGGTATCTAAACATTCAATCCACACTACTTCCTCTCAATTTGAATATGATTTTTTTAATGCCAAGAAAATCCTTAATGTTTTGGACAAAAATAAAGTAATTTTTTCAAATTTAGTTGAATTTCCTTCAACTCCAAAAAATAGGGGGGCGTTGCATAGGGTCCCCCTTTTTTAAGTTATTAACACTACGCACCCAAGTAATATATCCCTGATGGGGATATCCAGCGCGAGTTAGGGATATTTTAGGGAGGCACATAAGGTCAGAAAAATAAATGTAAGAAAAATAAGTGCCAGAAAAGTAAGTTTAAGAAAAATCATTTACGACCATGTGAATTTTTTTTTTTTTTCAAATTTTTTTTTTTAAAAAAAATAGAAAAAAATTAAAAAATGAAATAAAAAATCATTTTCTTGAAGAAAAAAAAAATTAAAAAAACAAAATTTCCCATGGTTGCAAGATATTTTTCTTACACTTATTTTTCTTACATATTTTTTTTTGCACATATGAGTGTGCAGGACATAAGAGTAAAAGATGCTCGGGAGTGTCTTTGCAGTTGGTATTAAACTACCGTAGTTCAGTCAGGGATGAGAACCTGCTAGTAGGTGCTAGCCTTTTTTTTTTTTCTGGTGAAATGTTGCCAGATACAAAAAATATCAAGGCAAAAAATTTAATTTTGATTTTGATTTTGATTTTTTTTTTTTTTTTTTTGATTGATAAAAAGTTGAGCTTCAGAATTTTTTTTAGACAGCTTTAGTTTATTTCCTTGTGATTGGGTTGTTTTCTGTTCAAACTCTAATAGGAAAATGGGAGAAGTAAGGCGAAATGAGGGAAAAAATTGATTCAGAGCCACAAAATAAACTAAAGTTGTATGGAAAATTTTGCAGCTCAGCTTTCAACTTGTTGAAAAAAAAAAAATCTAAAATTTTCACTTTTGCCACAATATTTTTGGATCTAGCTGTAGCTGTAAATGAATATAACACAACAGTTTATGGTCTGTGCTTAAGTTTGGGTCACCTTTCTTGAATAACCTCTTAAGAAACTCTCTGCCATTATACTATGACAGGTTCACCATAGTTGTGAGCTTAGCAAGACTCCCATCAAGTATACATCCATTAAAGTGTAAAGGAGCTCTTACATCCATTACTTTGCTTTAAGAAGAACTTGGAGGAGTTAGAGAAAGCTAACGAATCCCCTGTCTTCCTAATAAAGTAACATGGAATTATCTAATTACGGGAAAGTGAGACTAAGTTTACTAGCCAGAAATTAAGTAAATGCCGACAGCGATATTCTCAAAAGAAAGTGGGTTAAGTTCTCAATCTAATGATATGTAGAGTTGTTCAATGAAAATCTAATATCATTACTCTAATGACGATAGTAGTAGAGGTAATTGTAAGAAGATTACCTCTTGACTTTTAATATAATAATAGAGATGATGTCCAATCCCCCCTTCTCTTTTCCTTATTTTAAGATACAAATATGGTAAGAGGTAACCCCCAAAACCATGAATTTCCTCCAGAAATTCTCGTTCTCTTCCCACATCCAACTGTGATGTTTTGGGATAAAACATGGCATATACAGAGATGCTGTGGGTGTGAAGTAGCAGGCCTTGACTAAACATGCTGTGGGAAGAGATGTCATGGGCTCTTCATCCACCAAAATAATCCTAAGTAATTATCACTAAAACTGAAAAAAACTAAAATAACCCCCTAAAGCCTATCAAATCATAAAACACCCACATGACATAAAATATAAAACAAGTATTATATTAACTACTGGTGGTAGGAACTTATGTCTCAGCCTAAAAATACTGGTGAAATATGAAAAGACAAAAGTCCAACAGATATAGCAAAAACAGAAATACCCAAATAGCTGCCTCAAAACACATGAATCACTAAAAAATCATCAAGACATGAATATAAGAGAAGATTCTCATATATTTGGGAATCTTAGTCACATAATATGTGCATCATTACTTGACCCTGTTCAAAGAAAAATTTCAATCCTGTCATTCTCCAAATGACTGCTTCTTTTTCATATGCATGCAGCCTCTGCCTGCTAGCATGCCACATCCTCCCTCCAATAATGAATGTCCACATCCATCCAGTTTACAATCTACCACCATCTATCTAGCTACACAATGATCTCTAGCCCTTTTAAAGAATTATATTTCATAGATGCAGATAAATCTGAGCAGCACCTACATAAAAAAGTCTTTCCATCTTTTGGATATGCCTCATCCTGTGATCATCCTAAATCTCATATGAGGATCTACTTTCCTGGTGGCATTTATCCATGAAACTATTTTATTCAAAAAAAATATGAATGTAAAAAGTAAAATCCACAAACTGCTTATTGTCACTGTTGCAATTATATCCTTTTTAGGAAAAGGCCCTGCATCTACTCTACAAACCCTTCACCCACTAAATAATCTCCAGTCAGGACATTCAACAGGGGAAAAAAATGGCAACTAGATGTTCAGTTCAGTTCACATACTAAATTGAACCAATTCATCATGTGAACTGAACCCAATGTCTGATTTACATTTTTTACCCTGTGTTAACCCTCCTACTGTACCATCAAGGCCCCCTAAAACCACCTCTTTAATGGTTATCCCTAAATTCATCAAGAGAGTCAATAATGCTCTCAAAAATACTTATAATTCCTCAAAACCAGATTATGGTCAGTAATCTCCTCTTCTCAAGATTTACTATTCATCTCTTGATTCTTTTTTCTTTAATTCCCAGAAAATGATCCTCCTGTAGCTTCAAGCTCAAACCAGCTGATCAAAAGTGATGATGTTAAAATTTTTCAGTCCTCTTCTTCTACTTCCTCCAAAAATTTTGACGAGGAGAAACCTCAATCCCACTCACTTTTTCATAAATATAAATCCATCTCATACTTCTAAAAACACTTTTCCAATCCCTAAATAATCCTTGAAGAACAAAAAGTCTTGATCCAACAATTTAACAGGAGTATTGAGAGTCTTACTGATAAACTAAGTTATACTTCTTCTGAAATGGAATCATTTGACTGTGAATTCCTCCAATCTTCTTTACAATAAAATTCCCTAACAAGTGAGAAATTGAGATTCCTAAGCCTTGGCCACCCTCCTATAATTCAACTATATTAGTGAGATTCACAATCTAACTAATAGGGGGTATCAAAGTTGAGCGATCCACAATTAGGGATCAGGAATTTTTTTTCCCAGGATCAGGAATTATTAATTGTGGAATATTCTTATCCACTAGCCCTGGGGCTAGTGGATAAGAAATCCACAATAAGGCATTATCTCACCTCTTATACCCCAATTTCCATTCCTAATTCCTGATCCCAAACTCATCACATCCACAATGGATTTTTAAGAAAGCCACATGACATATAATTGCTGATGCCATCCTTAAGTCTTTCCTCACTCTGTGCTACTAATTTTTTTTTCTATCTACACACCCAAGCTGCACATTTGGCAGTGAATTCCCACTTCTCTCATCACATTAGCCTTCCACTGACAACTATGAAAAACCTCTCTACTAGGAAGCTACTTTACTCATCTATGAATGATATCACTTTAATTCTAGTTCTTCATGCTAAATCTGACTCTTATTTGGAATATTCTTTAGCCTGCATGTCTTTTATTTCCAAAAAGCGTTACATAAACTGAAGGGGGCCAAATCTTCATCATAATCCTAGATATGATCTCCACTCCATTCTCAACATTCCTCAGCTAAACTTCACTCAAATATTTTGAACTTCTTCCAATTCTTTCTTCAAAATTTGTCAACTAATCTCCAAACATCCTATCTTTTATAAAAACTCTCAAAATAAACAGCATGATCCTGCTATTCAACTTACTGTTTCACTATGTTGCTTTATCTCAAATTGAAATGGTTCTGTTGTAAGATGTTTGAATAAGCTTTTTAACATAGGATATGGTACCGTGATATTATACACCAAGCGCTGTATGATTGCTATCCTTTCCCTCAAGTCTCAAACACTTCCTTGGCCAACTCCACAGCAGCCACTTGAATCATCTCAAGTAATGCAAGGTAAAGGTTTCCCTGGATGTGTAGGTTTTGTTTATGGCACAACTATACCTTTGAGTCAAAAGCCTTCTCATGATGGCAACCATTATTTTGATTTCAAAAAAAGGGTTCCTCAAAATGTTCTCCAATTTCACATCTTTCATAAACAAACTTTTTATCTTCTTTGTAGATACTCTATTGACATTCAACTTGTCTGTGACATTAACAAAAAGTTTATTGCTTTTCATTAGGGCTGCCCTGGCTCATGTCATGACTCTTCCATCTTCCAAAGAATGAGGATTTCTCAAAGTCCTGACTCATACTTTGATGAATCTCAGTACCTCCTTGTAGAATCAGCATATGCAAGTGGAAAGTACATTATACCTGCTTTCAATGGTGCAAATTTGGAAAATGACCCCCAAAACACCTTTAATTGTCACTTTGCCCAATCAAGAGTACATATTGAATATGCTATTGGTATTTTAAAAGGAAGATTTTCTAGTCTCCAGGATCTCAGAATCCAACTTCAAAAAAATTGGAGATCAAAACTTCAAATCATTGGATCATGACTTGCGTTATACCCCAAAATATCCAAGATGATTTAAAGGATGAGTGGAATGATATTTATGAAAAAGAGGATCATGAACCAGCACTAGCTTTCCCCTCCCTTCCCTCCCTTAAATCACAAAAATTCATTTAACCAGCATATGCTCTGTCATTATGCCAATCACCATTCATCATTTTGACACAAAACCCTTTTAATTTTTTGTTTTCATACTCTCCAAATTTCCACTTTATATAATTTATTCACTTGGGTTGGTATTTTTTTTGTTGCATATTCATTTTTATTTTGAATTTACAGTGAATATCTCTTTTTTGGATGGCTCATTGGTTTTCTTTCACCAGCTCAACATGAAATCACATATTTTTTCAGTGTTTCTTTTTTTAATTCTTCACTCATATCCTTTTCCTCCTCTCCTCAAACATCCCTCAAATATTTTGGTTGAATTTTTTTTAACTCATCTCACCAGGTAAGTCATTTTTTTCAATTTTGTTGATTTTTTTTTGTTGATTTTTTTTTGTAAGTGCTTCATTTATTTTTTTTCGAGGTTAAACTAGTTTTTTTTGTTATTTCTCTCCCTCTTTTCTCTCTTATACTGCTTTTTTTTACCTCCTTCCCCCCCATTTTTACCAGTTCCTCCCCCCCATCCACCCTCCATTTCATAGCAAACAAATTGCTATGCAATTCCTTAGCTACTTATAGGGGGAAGAAGGCAAGATGAGAGGGGATGTCAAGAGGTCTTTCAAGTCTAGAAGGTTTTCCAGGGAGGTCCAAGGGCGACAACAATGGGTTTTATAGGATTCAAACTTGGGTACGTATTTTCTTATTCTTAAAGATTTTCTTTACTCAATAATAAGAGGTAGAAAGATGGATTACTATTATAATTAATGGTTTAGAATCACGGTTTAATGTAAATACTAAAGCAATAATAGATAACAATAAAGAGGATTGTAAGTAGTTGTAATAAAGTAAGTAAGTAAGGAATGATCTGAAAAGTACAAAAAGTGAGGGCCTTTTATAGGCAAAAATGCAGGAAATAAAGACATAGAGTTAACACCACCTAATACAAGGGTGTGAGAAAGAATCTGAATAAGAAAGAGTGTATATGAAATAAATAAATGATAAATTAATTGGTACGTCAACAAGGGCATCATTTTCATTTGCAATAAAATATGAGTTCCCTTGGACTGTCACAATTAATACAACACATTTGATTTAAATATATTGATTTCACGGAAATTCAAATCTCTCAGTAAAATAATTTGATATTTTTAAGGATTTTATTATATTTTTATTACTTATTTTTATTCCCACTCAACTGTATTATTGAGAGCGGTGTTAGGTAATAAAAATGTATGGGACAATTACTTAAATTAATTATTTAAATTACTTAATATACTTAGCTAGTTAGTTGTAAGTAATACATAAGTAAATACTAAATAATTAATTATTAATAAGAATTTTTTAAAAAAGGTGTGGCTTCATCTCAGTAAAATAATTAATTATTTTACTGGGTAAGTCTAGTAGCCTGGCTGACAGGGGAGGGGTGAGGGGGGGGGGGGGAAAGGGGTAATGGGGGAGGGGAGGAGGAGGGGGGAGAGGGAGGAGGGAATGAGGGAGGGGGAGTGTTGTGAGCCAGCCTAAAGGGGGGGAAAAGAGGTGCCTAAAGTTGGGAAAAGGTGCCCTGAGGGGGGAAAGGAGGGAGGACCTGGTGAAAAAGAGGGGTAAGGGGGTTTTGAGGAGATCAAGAAGGGGGAGGGGGGGTTTGAGGACACCAAAAAGAGGTAAATGAGGCAGACAAGGAGGGGTAATATGGAAGTATGTAAAAGAAAATTCACATTTTATTATTATTTTATTTTTTTATTTTTTACAGAATATTATAAAAAAAATAAATTTATGGTTCAAGATGAATCAAAAATACATTTGGTGTGTTCATAATTATGATTTTTTTATTAGGAATAATTTTTCAGATACAATTTTTTTTTTTGGTTTAAATTTTTGATTATAATTTTTTTTATCATGTTTCTTTCAAGGACTTTAGGAGGTGTATCTAACAGCAAATAACTTTAAAAATATTTTTTTGGGAAATGATTTTACTGATGTTTATTTTTATTTTTATTTTTTTTTTGTTTCAAATTTTTTTCAAGGACAGTTTTAGTAATTGATTTTTTTTCAAAAAAATTATTTGGATTAATTTTTATCAATAAAATTCTTAAGGTTGAATAAAATAACAAAATTATGTGAGTTTTATTTTTTTAACATTTTTATTTTGGGGTTTTGACACAAATTTTTTCTTTTTTAAAGAAAAAAATGTATATTTCATCAGAATCACCTCTCAATTCTCTATCATCATCATCTTTATCATCTTTATCATCTTTATCATATTCTTCAAATTCAACTTCATTTCAATCATCATCCAAAAAAACACCCAAAAAAATAATAATAATAAAAAAAGTCAGCAGAATAAAAGAAATTTAAAAAAGAAAATTCACTTTGATTTTTTATTTGGCCATATATCAAATATTGTGTACTATAAAACTAAATTTGAAAAAAAAATCCTATCCAAATGAGTTACCAGAAGATTTAGAATTTTAACTGAATCAGGAGACAATGAAATTGAAGCAGTTATCAGTAATTCTTTTAAACCTCAATTTATTTATGAAAATCATTCTTTTAATTGTTCAAAAAATGAATCCTTTAATCAACTATCCAATTTCATAATAACACTATATCAAATGGCTTTGGTTTGCTTACAAATAAAGAATATGAATTTTTTGAGTGGTATTATGATTGGATTTGGTTGGAGACCAGGATTTGTAAAAGGCTATTCTCTTGGTATGTCTGATAATATATGTTTCATTCTTAAAATCATGTCACTCATTTTATTTACATAGGCATTTACTCTTTACTTAAAAATTATCTAAAGCTGAAAAAGATGACAATTTTTGCTTATGGGAAACATTACCTTCTTTTAATAATTTTCCTGCTCTTTGCCTCAAAAAAATCTGCAATAAAGCTTTAAAAAAGAATCATAAACTTGCTACCAAAGTTGGAATACCAAATTGGTGTGACCCAGAATGGGAAGATATTAGCAACAAATATCTTTTACTTTCAAATGTTATTATTACTCATTCAGGATTCCACAATAAGATTCATATCAATAGGAATGTCACCAATTATATTAATTTTGGAGTTTTCTCATATATAAATCTGATAACTGGCCAACCAATACCATCTCCAGCTAAAATCAAAGGACATGGCTTATATTTTACAGACCATAAGTGCATGATTGATTTTGGTATGGGAAATGGGGTGATCAAAACAATTTAGAATTCTTCTCAGGATCATCACCAAATGAACAAAGCTCCACCTGTCTTGGAATCTTGTCAAGATTTCACACATTTTGGATGTTCATTTCAAATAAGTCAAAAATTAATCCACTGAATAAACAAGGTAAAAAAAGAAGGTAAATTTAACAAAAAGAAAAAAAAATATAAGTAGATCAAAAAAGTATGGGGATGAGTAGAGTCATCAAATATTTTTTTTTCATATATATTTTATAAATAACTCTTATATTTCAAATTCCTAAAGTAAATTAATGGGTCAAAAACCTTGTGTTGTATAAATGGTAATCATGATAAAATTTATTTTTTTCATGAGGTTCCTCTGGCCTACACTTGTGGAAAGTCCCAAACATTTGTTTCTAGATTTTATCCACATTTTGGCTAAAGGAATTTTCATTACTTTAAAACTAGGGAAATTGATATATATTAGTTTTTTATATATTAATTTATGTAATTATATTAAATTTTGGTGAATACCACCCCTTACTTCAATAAAATGCAGGGGGGGGGGGTATTGCCAAATTTTCAAATCTGATATGTAAAATTTTTGACTTGTAAAAATTTTGGTGATACCCACCACTTACTTCAATAAAATTCAGGGGGGGGGGTATTGCCAAATTTTCAAATCTGACATGTAAAATTTTTGACTTTTAAAACTTTTGGTGATACCCATCCCTTACTTCAATGAAATGCAGGGGGAAGTATTGCCAAAATTTCTTATAAGACTTGAAAAATTCTTGACTTGAAAGAATTTTGGTGATACCCATAAAATGCAGGGGGTAGTAATTCCAAATTTTCATATAAGACCTTCAAGATTCTTGACTTGAAAGAGTTTTGGTGATACCCACTGTCAGGCTGAGATCAAGTACAGAGATGTGAACTAGCTTTGTCAGCCAGGCTACTAGACTTACCCAGTGAAATAATTAATTATTTACTGGATGAAGCCGCACCTTATCATTTTTAATTATTATTTTTTTATTTTAGTTACATTAAAATTAGTTATAATAAATTAACTAATTACAGAATGTTCAAATTAAATTAATTAATTAAATAAATAATTAAAATTAAAATTATAATTTTGTCCCTTATATTTTTCTCTAACACCGTGCTCATTTGACAGGTTGGGAAAAATAAAAATTTATATTAAAAAATAAATATAAAGATAAAATAAGATTTAAATATTCAAATAATATTAAATATATACAAAAAAAATCAAATTTCTTATTTAGGATTGACTTTTACAGTAAATATTAAATATATTGATGTATTTCTGACATACTCTGTAAATACATCTTTTTGACGCCTTCTTTTTAGAATAACTTTATTATTTGAAATACTCTTTCTGGAATGTTCTTTTCTCTCTCTCTTCCTACTGTTTTTAGAATTTGATTGCTGTGCTTTGTCTCTCCTTTGCCTATAAAAGGCCTCTCTTTTTGTTGTCTTTTAATCATTATATTTTACCAACTCAATTTATTACAATAACTACAACCCAAAAACTTATTTATTATATTTTATATCTTTAGTATTTACAACAAACGTAATTCTATTTTATAACTTATATAAAAATATTTAAATCTACCTCTTACTTTGAGTAAAAGAAACCATATTTGATTGAGAAATACGTACCAAACTGTTGAGAGTCCAATAATCCTTAAAAAATCTTCATATTACACCGTACCAAAGCTTCTAGACCAAAAGTGACCCTTGACAATTGGGATCCTTTCCGAAATGTCAACGGCGCAACGTTACTTGAGGCGTAATCGAGGGGACCATCGGCGTACAAGCACCTGTAAAGGACGAGTGGAGGCGAGAAAACGACGAACGTCATACGTCACGTGATAAAGTTTTTTTCTGCGAACGGGAATCGAACCGCGCTCCAAAACTTAAGTTCATATACTGACTAAAGATCGTATATATCGTGGTAATTATTGTGATTACTATTTGTGGGTTACTCTTCACTCTTCATTTGCTACGTATTTCCTTTTACTCAGCACTCTGTAAGTGGCATTAATTTGCTCATTTTGCAGGGGGAGGTGCCTGGTAATTGGAATTTATTTTTATTATTATATTTTTTTTTTATTTTTCCTGGTTGACCATAATAGAGCAATAACTGTTCTTAGTCCCAGAAGTAATAAAATAATTATATTTTAATATAAATTATCATTTTTCAGTTGACAATTGTCCTGATTAATTTAAATTTTGATTGTTCCAGTTGACAAATTGTCCTGACAATTATATTTTTTATTTAATAAAAAATTCACATTTAATTACTTCAGTTGACTTTGAGTCCTGGTAATCCAATAAATCTTTTTAAATTAATAAAACTCATATTTAATTACTTCAGTTGACATTAAGTCCTGGTATTTAAGTGATCAGTAATAAAATTTTAAAATAAAACTTCATATTTAATTACTTCAGTTGACATTAAGTCCTGGTAGTTAAGTGATCAGTTAAAATAATTTTTTTTTAAAAAAGAATCATATTTGATTATTTCAGTTGACAATAAATCCTGGTAATAAATTAGTTGATTTAAAATCCTGAAAATAAAAATTAATTGAAATTCTAATTTATTTCTACAGTTGATTGTATTATCCTGGTTTTAAATTATTTTTTTTATTAATTTTATTTAAAGTTGATTTTTATCCTAAAAAGATTTTTATTATTTTTATTTTTTATTTCTGTTAAATAAAAATTAAAAATA
Organism: Hemileia vastatrix; assembly: GCA_030280995.1. Classification (NCBI taxonomy): domain Eukaryota; kingdom Fungi; phylum Basidiomycota; class Pucciniomycetes; order Pucciniales; family Zaghouaniaceae; genus Hemileia; species Hemileia vastatrix. The sequence goes on along the minus strand of JASXTE010000001.1, from coordinate 25,441,690 downwards.
AAGACGAATTAATTTTTGTCTCTTTCCTTCATTTCAGTAGAATCTTAAAATGACTGATCAAAGTGGTTTTGCTGCACGTGAAGAAGAACTAGACTTAATTGATTATGATGAGCCTACTTCTGTAAGTTCTCCTTTAACAAGAAGAATTTCTCAAACTAATAAATCCTTGCCCCAAACAGGATGTAGAAATGGAAGAAGTAGAAATCCTAGTGGACAATACTCAGGATCAGAAGCCCATGATAAACCTACCAGGAGAGCTTCCAAAAGGCTTCAAGATAAAAAAGATGCCGTTGTCTCAGCAGGTAAAGAATCTGTCAACCCACATAAAGGAGTTAAGGACAGACAGCTTGAGACTAAAGGTAAGGGTAGATGCCTTGGAAGAAAAGGTGAAAAGAACAGATACTTTTCTCCAAGAGAAGAAGAAACCTCTTCCTCCCAGGGATCAACAACAATTGGCTCCCCAATCCCAAGAGATGGTGGAAGTGTCCAAGTGGCAGTGGGACTGGCTCAACACTCAGTGGGACAACTTGGCTCAACACCAGCATCAGTTACCTCAGGTAGGTCCATCAAGGCCCACCCAGGCCAACCCCACTCCTCCCCACCCTTATCAAGGAGGCAAAAGAAGAAGGAAGCCCAATATGGTGATACCCAGCAAACCCTGGTACGTCCCTCTATTGATTCTCAAGTGCCTTTTCTTGTGGCTGACTCTGTTCCTTCAGGTAAATCTGAAAGGCAGGATGAAACCTTGAGACCTATAGAGGCTGGGAATAGTAGAAAGATATCTCATGTATCAAATCCATTACTTTTAATTGCTACCTCAATGATTAATCCTGATATGGCTTTGATTGATGAAACTCTTGACCCTGAGTTCTATGAGAGTCTGGAAAGTTACTCAGTTTCCTTATTGAGAAACACTCCAGATGTAGCAAGAATTAATGATGAGCACTTGAGAGATATTATTTCCAAGCAAAACCATATAATGAACAATATGCAATTGACTCAGAGATATAATAGTTTGTTAACTGATCAGGGTTATCAAGCATTAAAAAGTGAAGCACAGAGAGTCTCTGATGAATTGTCTCATTACAAAGCAATCCATGAAAAGAAAATTGCTTTATGGCAAAATATAAAAAATGATTTGTCTAAACTAAAAGATACTGTATCTGCCTGTTGCCAGGAGGTAGAGATAGATAAGCTAAATCTGAAAAGATTGAGTGACCATTTGTCATCTTCTCAACATAAAAATCAATTATCTTTTGCAACTATCAATGAAAGTTTATCTAGTCTTCCAAGAATGAAAAAAAGACTAACAACCATTGAAGAAAAATTGAACTCATTGCTAAATGACCAAAAATATTCTGACATTTCTGTGAAGGAACATATAGTGCAGGATGCTCAACCAGTACCTGTGGCTAGTTCATCTAAAATAAAAATTGATCCAGAAATACCTGTTGATAACACTGAGTTTCCATCAAAAACTGATGATGCACCAGGATCTGCAACAGAAGGATTAAACAATGAGATTTCAGCACAATTAGAGAAATTACAGCTGCTTCTTACTCAGAAACAAGCTAGTACTAAGGAGACTCCTTCAAATCAAAAGAATTGGCCAAAACTTGACCAGTACCCAACATTTGATGGTGATTCTTCTTCTGATTGGCAACAATTTATTTGCAGAATTGATAATTTAAAAAATTCTTACAAACTCCCAGATGAGGAAATTGTGTCCAAGTTAATTTCTTTGTTCACTAATGTTTCCCTGATGTGGTATGAATCTGTTCTCCTGGATGGGAATGACTACTCATGGGAGGATTGGAAGAAATTAATTAAAGCACAATTTGGTGGCTCCAAGTTCAGAATGGCTCAACAAAGGCAGTATGAGGAAACTAGATATAGCTCTTCTACTGATAAACCTATTGAGTTTTTAATGAAACTTGTAAAAATCTTAAGGGCAATGGACCCAAATATGGAGTTTGATTTATGGAAGGACAGGATCCTCTATAAATTACCAATGTCTCTGAGAGACTTGATTGTGGCTAGGACTGAGTTCTCCAAAGAACCCTCTTCTTTCATTAATACTTGCAATGAGATACTGCTAAACAATAAGTATGATGCAAGAAGATTCATTCCTAGGACCCCTTTGGAGAAACCCTCCACTTACCAACAAAAACCTCTGGAAAAGGTTGGTAAACCTTCTGCCCCTGTTGCTCCAAAGAAGTATGCAACAAACACTTTCTTCAAGTGCAACAAACCTTGGCAGAAAGGCCATGTTTGTGACAGGAAGATAAATCTTGTAGAACAAACAGAGGAGCATGCTGATGACACAGTGGCACTGAATGATACATCAAGTGATTGTGCCAGCAATATTTCATATGAATCTCAACAAGAAATCTTGATGCTGGAAGAGGATGTTCATTATTTAAATACTATTGACATTGATAATAATGATTTATCTACAGTGGAGGATGCTGAGATCATAAAGAACATTGAGGATAACTCAATTGTTATTGCCCCTATTAAAGCACCAGTCTTGATCAATGGAACCAGCATTGAAGTTGTTCTGGATTCTGGAGCTGGAGGAAGTGTAGTATCTGAAAGAGCACTTGCTTCAGTAGATCAAGACTATAAATCTAAACTGTTGCCTATCATTTCTAAAAATTGGAGAGGGTATGGCTCTGTTTTGTCCCCCATTGGTAAATACAAAGCCACAGTGTTTTTTAAATATAACCATGGTTTTGTAAGAGCCATTTGTGATTTTGTTGTCATGAAAAATGATAACTTGAGCAATTGGTTTATTGTAGGAAATGATATTTTAACCAAGTATGGCATAAAATTGGATCCTTCAAACCAATGTTTCACTATGGGGATGAATGGGAAGAGAAAATTTAAAATTTCCTCCCCTAAAAAATTATTAAAACCAGAATTGAACACATGTAATTCTGTGGTTCAATATAAAGGAAGATCTACAAAGGAAATGCATGCCCTTATGTCTGAAATTGACAATGCTTCTTTTGGAGAACAACTTTCTGGTGAGGACAAAGATTCCATCATTAACTTGATAAAATCTTTTCCTATGGCCTTTGCTCATGGGTCACATGAACTGGGATTAGTTAAAGAGGAAATGAAACTTTCATTGTCTTGCCCATTAACTGATATACCACCTAGTTTAAAGAAGAAGCCTTATCCTGTTTCTCCCACAAAGAGAAAAGATATTGAAGATAATATCTCTACCCTTTTAAAAATGAATATTATTGAAAAGGTAGTTGAAACACCTAAATATTGTGTTATCTCACCTGTCCTAATTTCTTATGAGAAAGATAAAGCCAGGTTATGTGGTGATTATAGAGCACTAAATACTTATACTGTTGATGATATCTATCCTTTACCTAGAATCAGCTCTATACATGCTACTTTACAGGGTGCTAAATATATCAGCTGTTTGGATGGTAATAAGGGATATCACCAGGTACCTGTTGAAAAAAATTCTCAGAACTTTCTGATGATTGCCACTCATATGGGTATTTATAAGTACATTAGGATGCCATTTGGCCCTAAAAATGCCCCTTCAGTTTTCCAAAAAGTAATGGATAACACATTCCATCAAGAGATAATTGAAGGTTGGCTGATGGTTTATATTGATGATATCATTATATTCTCAAAAACATTTGAGGACCATCTTAAACACCTGTGTAAAGTATTCCAGAAAATGGATGAAATAAATATGACACTTGCTTTGAAGAAATGTAAATTTGGTTTCCATTCTTTAAAAGTTCTTGGTCATGTTGTTTCAGGCTTACAGATATGTGTTGACCAGAACAAAGTGGCAGCCATACAACAGATGAAAGCTCCTACAACAGTGAGAGAGCTCCAAAGTTTTTTGGGAATGTGTGGATACTATAGACAGTATATTAAAAATTACCAAGTCATAGCTTTACCCCTTACCCAATTAACTAGAAAGGATGTTGCTTTTGTCTGGAATAGTGAAAGACAAAGAGCCTTTGACACTATGAAACACTGTTTGATGTCAGCACCAATTCTTGCTTTACCTGACTTTGATCAACCATTTGTTTTGTACACTGATGCCAGTTTCATTGGTCTTGGTGCTGCCCTCCATCAAAAACAAGTGATAAATGATAAAGTTTCAGAAGTAGTAATTTGTTATATTTCAAGAACCTTGAGAAATAGTGAATTGAAATATGGTGCTACTCAATTAGAGTGTTTAGCTGTAGTATGGGCTCTAGAAAAGCTTCATTATTACCTAGATGACCAGAAATTTGAACTTGTCACTGACTGCAGTGCAGTTAAATCCCTTTTAAACTTAAAAACACCTAATAGACATATGTTTAGATGGCAGCTGGCTGTTCAAGAGTACAGAGGGAGAATGACAATTATTCACAGAGCTGGTATTGGTCACTCAAATGTGGATATGTTATCAAGGTTACCCTTACCAAATGATGACTCTAATCCTGCTTATGATCCTGAGGATGAAATTATCCATATCCATGGGATATATGTGGTTGATATGGAGGAAGAGCTATTACAGCTTATTCTGGAATCATATGATAAGGACACTGACTTGAAAAAGTTATGCACCATATTAAATGATCCAAAGAATGCTTCAATACAAGCATTAATTAAAACCCTTCCACCAAAGTACCAAAAAGCTTTGGAAAAAGGAAAATTTTCAATTGATGAAGGATACCTATATTATATAAGAAAGTTGAGTAATGTTATTGTTATTCCTCCTTCTATGAAAGAAATCATCTTGAAAATTTGTCATGATGACATATTAGCTGGACATTTTGATCTTGACAAAACAATGATCAGAATTAAGAACACTTCTTGGTGGGCTAATATGTCTGAGGACACAAAATTATATGTTGAATCCTGTGATTCATGCCAAAAATCAAAAAGATTAACTGGTAAAAGAGCAGGATTAATGCAACATATTGAACCTCCTGATGCTCCATGGCAAATAATAAACATGGATTTTGTAACAGGATTACCTATTGCTGGTAAAGACAGTTATAACTCTTGTTGGGTTATTGTGGACAGATTCACAAAAATGTGTAAATTTATCCCTACCAACAAGGATGTTTCCACTAAAGAATTAGCTTTCTTATGGTGGTCTCATATGTTTAATACTGCTGGTTTTCCTAAAGCCATAATCTCTGACAGAGACCCTAAATTTACTTCTGAATTTTGGATGTCTCTGGTGGATGTTTGTGGTTGTGATCTGAAACTTTCTACTGCCCATCACCCTCAGACTGATGGATTAGCTGAAAGAATGATTCAGACTTTAGAGGACATGATAAGAAGATATTGTGCCTTTGGCCTTGAGTATAAAGATAATGACAGATTCACTCATGATTGGGTTACCTTACTTCCTGGATTGCAATTTGCTTACAATAGCACTGTTCATTATGTTACTCAAAGAAAGCCTTTTGAGATCTGGCTTGGATATGTTCCAAATACTCCTGCCCATATTCTCAATAATAAGATACCTAAATTGGATTTACATCCTGGTGTAAAATCTTTTCTTCAAATGCAACATCTTTGCAGAAGTAATTCTCAAATATGTAATGAAAAATAATTTGAATATGAGAAGAAGAGATGGAAAAAATCCCATAAAGAATACACTTTTAAAAAGGGTGATGATGTGTTGATTTATACAGTCCACTTCAATTTACAAGGTAATAAAAATTGAAAGACCCATTTGTTGGTCCATTTGTTGTCAGAAGAATGATTGGAGATAATGCAGTTGAAGTTATTTTGTATTCTTTATATGACAGAAAACATCCTGTTTTTCCAATATATCTTTTGAAACCTTACACATCCAATAGTGATTTATTTCCAAAAAGGAGGGGAAGACCAAAAAAAACCCCAAATGAAATCACTGAGACAGCAGAAATTGATAAGATTCTGAATGACAGAATAGTCACTGCTGAAAAAGGTACATAATACTTATTTAGATTCAAGAATAAATCATCTGAATATGATTCTTGGATACCTGGGAAGGAGATATCTAATCTTCCTACTCTACTAAAAAAGTATAAAAAGAAAAAATCATAGCATTTTTTTTATTGTTTTTTTTAGAGTGAGGGAATGTCAGCCAGGCTACTAGACTTATCAAGTAGAATAATTTATTATTTTACTGAGATGAAGCCACACCTTTTAAATCCTTATTAATAATTAATTATTTATTACCTACTTATGTATTACCTAAAACTATCTAGCTAAGTACACTAAGTAATGTAAATAATTAATAAAAATAAGTAATTGTCCCATACATTTTTACTCCCTAAAAACGTGCCCAATAATACAGATGAGAGGGAATAAAAATAGTGGTAAAAATATAATAAAATTCTAAAAATAATTCAAATTCCTTTATTAAGAAATTTAAATTTATGTTGAGACAACATTTTAAATCAAATGTTTTGTACTAAGTGTGACAGTCTAAGGGAACTCAAGTTTTATTTAAAAAAAATGATACCTTTATTGACGCACAATTTAGTATATCTTTTATTATTTCACATACTCTCTTTATATATAGTTTTTCCTCTCACACCCTTTTATTAGGTGGTATTAACTCCATGTTTTTATCTCTCACATTTTGCCTATAAAAGGCCCTCTCTTTTTGTACTTTTTCAAATCATTCCTTACTTATTTACCAATATTACAATACATCAATTACAACCCTTATTACTATAATTTATAACACTAGTACTTACATCAACGTAATTCTAAGCTATAATTTATAATAATATTTGAATCCACCTCTTATTATTTGAGTAAAGCAATCAAAAGGTTTAAGAAATATGTACATTGTTTTTGAGAGTCCAATAAATTCACTTAAACCCTCATAGAACCTCCAGATTAACCTTCTAGACCAAGAGACCCATACAGTTTAAGAAAGAATATTCAGAAAAAATCTAAAGGATATCTAGTGGTTAATTTCACATATATGCTAACTCTTGGTCTGGATTTAACTAGCTCCTATGATGAGAATGATAATTCTGTTATAGAGTTAGAAGAATATTACTTTAGTAATGGAAAAGTAAATAAAGTCATTCATGTAGTATTGGATTGATTTTCTATTCCCACAGACCTAAAAAACATAAATTTAGTCACCTCACATGATGACCCAAATCAATGAGGTGTACTCTATTTCTTGGCCATAAAATAGAGTCCCCACTCAAGAATTGAAAGGAAAAATCTTAAGAAAAAAATAAAAATTATAGATGAATGAAAGGAATATCTCATAATAGAACTATTTTATATAATTTTATAAATAATGACAAGATTATGATGAGTTTCAAAATATATTAAAGTAAAATTGTTTTAGATTTTGTGCAAAATTTTATCACTAATATTAGCTCAAAAAACATGGGTTAACTCATATCAGCTGCTGACTCCAAGCAATTTCATCAATATATTTTCAGTAGGTGAGATGCAAGAAAAATTGAATATATTTGAAAAAAGGATATTAGAGTAGAATGGGTAAAGGAAAAAATATATATAATATACTAGGAACAAAAACATTTTGTGTTATTTTTCTTGTATTATTATTTTCAATATTATTTTACAAAAGGAAAATACATCCTTGAAATAATTTTTTCCATGATATTCATTATTATGTTATGGATTGATTATTTATTGAAACCTGTGCAAAACAAAAATGTATGATTCTGGAACCATTTTAAGATATTAATATTTCTATAAATGATGATTTAATAAAATTTATAATAAATAAAATTATCTAACAGTTATAAATCAAGATTAATAACACCAGATATTAAATAATTTTGTTCTCATGGTAGAGATAAAGGAATCCTTTCTAGTACTTAGAAGTGAAAATTTAATTTCTGATTAATCTCTTGATAAAAGTAAACTTGAAAATGGAAATAAATTGAATTGTTTACTCTAATTTTTTGCATAAAATTCGTATTTGTATTAGAATTTATGGAAATGAAAAAAATAATTATTTAGAAAATCTAGAACAAACAAATAAGTTTCAATGTTTGTTTTTGAAATTTCCCTCCCAAAATTCAAATTCATTTTCCAAATTATGAATATCCCTCATCAATGCCATTTCAGCCAAAAATTTGTGAATGTACAACATTAGGTTTTGCATTCAAGTTTCATCTAACTCCACTTGGAACCTACTGAACAGGAGTTATATATAAAACTTCAAAGTCTTACAAGAATCATCAAACCAAATGTGCAAAGAAAATTGATACAGACTGTATTAAAGAGTCTATGTTGGAGGGGAATTCCAGCAGTTCATCTCAGGTATTTTAATTTTTTAAAATTCAAAAAGGTTATATGTGAAGAGAATATTTAGAGAATAAAATATAAAACATTTATTTTTTAGTTATAGAATTCTTTAACTCCAAACACCACACAATATGGGAGGCAGACTTGCTAGCAAGTCCACAACCTTGAACCCTAACTCATATCTAATTTAGCAAATCATGAGGCAGTGATGAAACAGCCAACAATAAAGCTTGGAACCTCTCTGAAATAAACTCAAAGACAAGTTTAAGACTTATTGAAGAACAGTTGATCATTATTTCAAAAATTATTGTAATGTGATTTACTGTAATTATTAAAGGAATATTAATATGAGGGAAGTCCACAACATTAAAAGACTGGAAAATGCATAAAATTTTATAAATATTGTGCTTTTGCTTTATGAATTCATACAAAATAGTAAATTTCTCATGTAAATCAAATCAAAAGCTTTTTACATAATAATATAATTTTGTGGAGCTATCATTATATAGAGAAATCACTTAATATCATAAGAAGTTTTTGAGGAGAAAATGTGTAGTTGAATGATATTTTTCATTGTATTTAATCATTAAAATTTCTGTAAATATATATATATTGTAATTTTATGATCAGGAATTATTAATTTTTTTTTCAAGCTTTAAAATATTTGCAAAATTTAAAAATCTCTTTCAAATGTAGTTAAAATACATTAATTTAGAAGTATCATTTATATAATTAATACATATAATTTTTTTCAATTAAGTGAGAAAATGATATTGTCACTATTATTTTTAAATAATAAATTTCCTATTTCTTTAATAAATCAAAATATTAAGGGTGAAGTTTTATGATGATAAACCATATGTCTAATATTTAGTACACTGAAATTTAATGGTTTTTTTTTGTTTTGGGATATTACCCTTTCCATTTTTGTCATTATATATATATATATATATATTTATTTTATTTCAAAACTCTCCTTCCATATTTTTCCCTCCAATTTCTGGTTCATATCATGCTCTTGCCCTGTTGAATCTTCTCCCTTATTTTCATTTTAATTTTTTCTTACCTATTCTATTTCCTCTTCTATTTCCTCTTCACACTTTTTGATTGCTTCTCCACCCCTCCGCATCCTACCTCCTTAGAACTCACTCCTTTCACTCCTTTCTCCAGCCCCTTTTAATTGCTTTAGAGTAAAAGACAATAGATAGAAATTAAAAGGGAGGGGGTGGAAATTGTGAGGGGTGGACTGTATTGAAGATAAATAGAGTTAGGATGGGAAAAAAAGGGGTGGGGAATATAGAAAAATATGTGGTGAGGGATAAAAAAGTTTAGCAAGAGGGTGGAAGTGGGACTGAGTTGGGTATAGTGGTGTGCACTGGGAAACAAAAGGGTGTGGTGGGGTAATGTGGCAATCAAAAGAGTTGGGTTGGGGTAGGAAGAGGAAAAAAAGATTTTGAAGGGTTGTGATTAGAGAAAAAGGGGTGATATGGGCTGAATAGTGAAAGGGTAGAGAATGAAGTGTGAGCGAAAAAGGTGAGGAAGGTTGAGAGGAGTAAAAGTTCAGTTTTGAAGGCATGGAAAGCAAAACAAAGGTGAAAAGATGATGAGAAAAAGGAAAGGGGTGGTAAGAGAAGTGAAACAGGTGAAAAGTCTGAAAAGTAAGTTTGAAGGGATGGCAGGAGCATCAAAAAGGGTGGTGAAAATCAGAAGGTGAACTCTATTTTTTGGCCAAAGGATTGATTCCACCCTGTAACAATATGATGCTTTTCTTCTATTCAGAAAACCAATAATTAAACCTGCTGTATGGATATTTTACATCCTTAATCAATTTAAAATACATATATATTAGCTGTTAGTAATAAATACTTATGTTTGAAGTAGAAGAATTATAAGTATATAAAAACCAGCCATAAAGCCCTAGTAAATTTTTTTAAAAATGATTTCATGGAATGATTGTGATAGTTATGCATAAGATCAAAAAATAAATTTTACAGGTAAATTTTAGAAAATAATTGAAAAATGGAATAAAGCATGTATGCTATTAAAAAAAAGTCTCTTCTCTATATTATGGGGTAAATTTATTTATTCTTTAATTTAATATTAAATGCTGTTGGTTAGATTAAAAAAAGCTATGGCTTTCCTTATAGAGTGCAGATGAGAGTTGAACAAAAAATTCATTGCCATATTTTACCTTTTAGATTGATTTTGTTTGTTTTATGATTACTATAAATATCTGAATAATTATATTTAATAAATAAAAATTTATGAAAATTAAATAATAAATCTGTTCCAATATATATAATGATATTTTTAAAGTAAAATAATAAGCCCCTTGATCCCTTTAATTGCTCAAGTTTTTTCACACAAATAATTATATAAAATTTTATAAATGTATACATCTTAGTTGTAATGGAACTTGGATTGAACTCCAAATGAGATTCTGTTTCTGACCACTGTTCAAGATAAGTTGATCTTTCACTACGCAATATAGGGGGTGGACTTGCTAGCAAGTCCTCAACCTGAACTCAGATGGAACTCAGATGGAACTCAGACTGAACTCAGACTGAAACCATACTGAACTCTACTTGAACACCCACCTAAAACTGTTCTGCTGAGTGGTGTTCATCCCTGATTGTATGGTTCCTTTATCAATAGCTCAATGTGTGTTCAATCTATGGTGAGTTTGGGTCCAAGGTTGCGGACTTGCTAGCAAGTCCGCCCCCCATATTGTGTGGTGTTTAAGATTTTTTTTATTTTTTGCTAAATTTGCTTGCAAACTCCTTAATGTGTGCCCAGGTATATCTTTTTATTGAAAAGATTTATACCAAATACTATAAAATGCTCCAAATATATCAAAATTTGGAATTTTCCTATTTATTTTTATAATAAAATCTTTAAATTTCTTTTTAATAATTATAATATTAGTTTTTCCATATGATAGATTAAAAAAACTTTTAAATTTCATTTTTTGTATACACAATATACATGAAAAGACACAAATTTTTTTTATTGTACTTAAAATAAAATGGAGGAATATGATTTTTGTACTTATTAAACATTATTAAGCTCCTTCCAATTATTAAAATCTTTTTGCTTAGCTTTTTAGTTAAAATTTTATTGAAAACTTCAAGTTATGAATCCAGATAGTTTAAAATTTTGAAAAAAAATATTTTTCATCAATTTGAAATTGAAAATACTTTCAAATTAAAGCCTTAACCTTTTCCTTTTATACTAAATGAAAATTTAAAACATTTTCCATTAAAATGAATTTTTATAAAAATTAATTAATTTATGTATTGATTCTTAATAAGGAATATAGCTAAGAAGATACATGAATTCTTACTGTTCAATAAAATCTCAATTATTTTTTTTTATATTTGCTAATAAGGAACATATCTTTTTAAAATATTGGGGTTAAAATCATATCACTAACAAAGCATTAATGAATTATTAATCTGTATTTTTTCACTTGACTATAATTTTTGCATTTTGTATTGTAAATTTGCATGGTCAATACTCTTCTTCTGGAAAAAAAGAAGGTATTTCGGCACTGCTATACTCAATTTAAAGCTCACAAAGAAACAATTGAATTATTTAATCCCCCTATTTAAAATATTTTCTTAACTTTAAATTAAAAAAAATTCAATTATTCTAATATTAGCCTGTTCTATCAGTATCACTGAGATATATTTATTCTCTCATTTCAAACTCTACTCTCATATATTGATTCTTCTATAAATAAAATTATGCATTAATAAAGTAAAATTCACTTTAATAAAGTAAAATTCACTTTAATACATAACATAGAGTGTGTGAAAAATAGTAGAACTTGAAATTTAAATTCAAAAACTCTCATAGTGCATTATTAAAATCTTTTTATTTTGTGCTATGTATTCTCAAGTAAACACTATTGATATCTTAAATTATTAAATTCAAGAAAAATAAAGCATAAAGCTTACATTTTGAAAGAATATTTTTTGATTTATATTAATTTTCTTATTTGTATTTTGGGTTCCTTTTAATTAATTGATTTTAAGAACAACATTTCACTGAGTAGAATTTAATTGCTGTGACTTGATAAAATTACTTTAAAGAATGAAAATGAACCTAAAGAATATTTATGGATTTAATAAAAATTTCTTCATAATTATAAAAAGTATTGTAGTTACTAAAAATTTATCATAAAATGCTTGTGAAGTTGAGAACATATTTTATCCTAAAAAATACAAAAATTAATTTACTTACTGTTTGTATCATTTTCTTGCATTGGTAAATTATATTAGAAAAAAATAGACTTTACCACTTGAAGAATTTTTTTTTGTTTAACATATATAATCTCATTCTTCAATTTTTATTTATTTGAAGATAAGAAAAATGAAGGTGCTTTATCAAGCTCACCATTTAAAAATAAATTTTACTGCATCTAAATTTTATGATTTTGTGCCTTTTATACAGAATTTTAGAATATAATAAGGGATAAGATCTATGGCTTAATTTTTCAGCTATATAATTCATTTAAATAAGAAAATTATTGCACAAGCTAAAAATACTGAAAAAAATTGAGAAAAATTCAGTCTAAATGGTCTCTATAAAAAAAAATGACTGTTTTGGATTATGAAATTATGGATGTTTTCTACACTAAGAAGTCATGAACTATTATTTAAATTTTTTCAAAAATATGTAGTATATTTCTTAGAATGATTGAAATTTATACTTAAGAAAAAATAATGTAATTTCATGTCTTTTTATTCTTAAATTTTTATTCAGAAAGATAATCTGATTACATTTCATCAAAAAGTATTTTTTATTGAAAATATTTCAAAATTTCTTATATTCTGACTACCATTCAGCTTTGAATAATTTTTCATAATGCTTTCAATCAAACCTCACCCATGTTTTGTTAAAATTTTAAGCTTATTTCATGAAGATTTCAGTCTGAGTTCCTTCTGAGCTCCTTATGATTTCAATTTGAGGACTTTCTAGCAAGTCCCCCCAAAATATTGTGTGGTGAAAGTTAACTGGCACAATTCTTGGCTGGTGTAGCATGGTAGCTGAAGAGAAGTATAGTCAATCAGTAATGTTACAGGCAGCGAATATTTATTCATCTAATAAACTCAGATTTAGAGGATGTGAATCTTTCCTAAAAGAAAAAATAAAAAATTTGAAAATTCTTGGGGATGATTTCTCATTGAAGGTTGATGGAATCATTAATAAAATTCCCCAGTCACTCAAAATAGTATTTTTCTGTCTTAAACTCAACCAGACACTTGTCACAAGGACATTCTGTAATAAATTTTTTTCTCTTTATGAATTAAACCTGGATTATAACCCTCCTATTAATTCATGCACTCAAGTATTCTTGTCATCATTAAAACAATATGTGAAACAGGTACCAGAAAAAGAAAAATCTCTGCAGTGTAATGAAGTGTCACGCGCCACGTGACACTCAAGGTAAAAGCAGCTCATTAAATCAATAAAAAGGAGGTCTAAATCCATACTTGAAGCGCAGAAAGCAATTCTACCTAGCAACAGCGACTTCCCTTTGTGTACCCACTATTCAACTGCGCTAATCTAAACTTTAAATCTAAAATAGTCAATTTCTCAAAAGTTTGTTTAGGCTTTTCTTTGATAAGCAATGCACAGTGCAATAGTCAATGCAATATTCCGCTAAAAGGTTTATTAAGTGTCTGTGGGTTATTAAAAGGGGTAGAGAGCATAGACAGGATGCTTAGTGGAGGATTAAAGGGGTAGCGGATGTTAGTGAGGAGGATCCAGGTGTAACAGGTTTAAATTTGGAGGTCTGTGGTGTGTGGAATGATGGATGGGTAGAAGGTCAATGCAAGGAGGAGTAATGGATATAAATGGGGTTGGATTTTGGTTTGATGTTTATTTAGAATTAAATTATAGAACATATTTATAGTTAATAGTGGTAAAACTGCAAGTTAAATCATTGTTATTGTACCTTTCCTTATTTTCTCAATAATCATTTCTAAATCTAAATCTTTGATCATTGGGTTTACAACCCTTTGTGAGATATTAAGAATATTAGTACCACCTTAAATTATATTAAGATTCTTATTGAACATACCTCGAAGCAGTAGCTCTTTCTTCGAGTCATCTTCAAATCACTTCCTTGAACATTCCCTCTGTGCTTCAAAGAAGTTTTTAAACTTTTACCTTTATCTCACTTTCAGGAACACCCTCGACCCTGTGCGTAGTTCGTCCAGTGACAGTATAATTTAATTCTCCATAGTTCTCATTCTTTGCACTACTACGTCCTTTTTCAGGTGTTTCTAAATCCTTTTAAAAAAATGGCACCTGTTCAACGTACTCCTCCTATGGGTGCTACTACTAGGGCTCGTTCCAGAGGTAGGCCAACAGCTACATGGCCTGTTTCCCGCACTCACTCCCTGGAACCTCTCAACCTTAGGAAATGGCAACAATCAGTCCAATCTGTAGAAGACATCCCACAAGATTTTGATGATTCTAGTTATGATGAAGAAGGAGAGGATACGATTCACGAGGCACCATCTGCCCCTGCTACACACCCTTCTAGTCAACCTTCAGAACCTGGACCATCTAGCTCTAATTCTCCGGAAGACTTCATGAGACTTTTCATGAAGACCCTTTCAAATCCAACGTCTTCAGAGGGATCAAAATTCAAAACTCCTTCCATGAAATCTCCTGATAAGTTCAATGGAGAACATCCAGACAGATTGCGACCTTTCTTGCAAACATACAAGCTCCTATTCCACAATGACCCTCAAAACTTTAATAACGGCCAATTAAAGGTTGCTTACGCTTCTTCATTACTAGCAGGAAAGGCAGCAAGGTGTTTTGAACCCTATCTTCTCATGCTTTCTTTGACAGAGACCCACATACTCATTAATAACTGGGAAAAGTTTGAAGACCAACTTTTTTCATTGTTCGGTGACCCTAATTAAACTGAAAATGTGGAAATCGAACTTGATATCCTCTGCATGAGTGATAATGGCAAAGCCTCTGAATATATCTCGAACTTCAGAGCACTTCAAACTCAAGTAGGTTGGAATGATGCTGCCCTCAAGTATCATTTCAAAAAGGGACTTCCTTTGAGGATTCTAGATCAATTAAATCTTCATGGACAGAAGATGACTACTTTAGCAGATTTAATGGATTAAACCCTCAAACTTGACAGCATTTACCAAGGACAACGACAACATCGTCGATACGCCAATAAATCTCAAGGCCCAAATTTTAAATTGGGACCTTCTTCACACCCACAGCCAACTCAATCCAGACCCAATAAGGGAAAGGACAAACCTCAACCAAAAAGCTTGACCCCAGGTGATATCAGTAAGGTACTGGACCCAAAAGGGGAACTTAAAGAAGCTAAAAGGAAGAGACAAGCAGATAATGGGTTATGTATGTATTGTGGGGGTAAGAACAAGCTAGAAGATTGTGTAAAGTTGAAGGAAAGAGAAAGTACTACTTCAAGGTCAAAAAACTAGTAGATAGTTTACTTGTGTGCAAAGCAAACTATCTTATCTCTCCCAGTGCACAGAACCTCCATGTCTTAAGGACTGGAGCTGCCTTAAATTGCTTGAGATTCATTCTTTTTAAGGAGGATACCCCCCTCAGTTGTCTTATAGACTCTGGAGCTTCAATTTCTTTTGTCAGTTTATCTTTTACTAATAAGTTACAACTGACATTTACAGATATCGATCAAAATCCAATTTATTTGGTCGAATCAGAGGAACCCAAATATTGGGTAAGTAAGAAAGTTTTATGGGTTTTCAACTCTCCAAACTTTCCCCCCTTTGAGTGGAAATTATCAGTCTTGGATTCCCCAAGAATGGAAGATACCATTCTTGGCCATAACTTTTTAATGCATTGGAATCCTGAAATTGATTGGACACGGGGATTGATCACCCCACGCACTAAGTATATTTCTGATTCTTCAATGCAGGTCAATAGGGAGTTAAACAACCCGCCTGACAATGTCCTGCTAGAAGAAAAATCTCTGCCAGATGACTTGCAAGAATCTGATCTTTCTCTAAACAAGAAATTGGCTAACCCTTCTAGCTAAATCACTTCACTCAAAGAGGATGTAAATTGCCTTGAAGTAGTCAAATTATTCTCTCTCAATTCTGGTCCTCCCTTGACAGATTTTCTCTCAATGATGAGGACGACCAAATCAACATTGAAGCCATTAAATCAACTCTACCAGAAATCTATTACAATTTCCTCGATGTTTTCTCAATTTGCAATGCCAATAAGTTACCAGCTCATCGACCCTACAAACATCAAATAGAGTTAATAAGTCCAGTACCTGTGGCAGGTCCTGTCTATTCTTTGTTGAAGGAAAAATCTCAAGTTCTTCAAGACTACATTGCAGAGAATGAAGCCAAAGGTTTCATCAGAGTCAGTAAAACTCCAACCGGCTCCCCAGTTCTTTTTGTAAAGAAAAAAATATGGTAGCCGTAGGTTGTGTGTTGACTATAGAAAGCTCAACACAGTCACTAAGAAGAATGCATATCCTGTTCCTCCTATGTCATTGGTTCTTACCCTTTTCAATGGTGCTAATTTCTTTTCTAAAATTGATCTTAGAGGCAATTATAATCTTATTCGCATTGCAGAAGGTCATGAACCACTGACTGCAATGTGCACTAGATTTAGAAGTTTTGAATATTTAGTCACGCCTTTTGGATTGTGTAACAGACCATCTACTTTTAAAACTTTTGTTAATGACGTCTTTAAAGATGTTGTCCAACAATTTGTTGTTTTCTATTTAGATGATATTTTAATTTTCTTGAAAACATTAGATGAACATATTCATCATGTTCTACAGGTTCTAAATTGACTTCTTAATCACTGTCTCTATGCCAAGAACAATAAATGCGAATCCCATCTAAAATCACTCAATTTTTTGGGTTTCATGTTAACCACTGATGGTTTAGTCATGGACGACAAAAAGGTCCAAAAAGTCCTGGAATGGCCTGAGCCCAAAACAATTAAATCCTTACAAGGATTTTTAGGTTTTGCCAATTTCTATAGAAGATTTATTAAAGATTACTCTAAAACTATTTCCAATATTACTTCTCTTCTAAGAAAAGATATTACTTTTGTTTTTAATTCTACAGCACAAAAGGAATTTGAAGCTTTGAGAACTGCGTTCACCACAGCTCAAATTCTTCATCATTTTGATCCTTCTGCTTCAACAATAGTCGAGACAGATGCTAGCAATTATGCTATTGCAGGGGTCATTTCTCAATTAAATCCTGAAAAAAAATTGTTTAATCCTGTTGCTTTCGAGTCACACAAACTCATTGCGGCAGAATTAAATTATGAAATTCATGACAAAGAGCTTTTAGCTATTATTCACTGTCTTAAAAAATGGCACTCTTTTCTACTCAGCCTAGATAGTCCTTTTCAGATCCTGACTGACCATAATGCTTTGAAATACTTTATGTCTTCCAAAGTGCTAACCAGGCATCAAGCCAGGTGGGCTGAATTTTCGTCTGAATTTCCTTTTTCTATTTCCTATTGCCCAGGTAAGAACTGCATTGTCCCCAATATCTGGTCATGTCAGGACAACGTTTACCCACAGCGGGGGGATGCATTTGCTGACAAGAACCCAGAAAATGTGAAATAAATTTTCAACGAATCAATGTTAACAACTCATCAACTTAATTTGATGACAATTCAATCTTTTCAAAATCCACTATCCAACATCCTTGAAGCTCAGTCAAAGGACAATTATTGTTTAGGCTTAAAAGACAAAATACTCTTGAAGCAAGGGGCCAAAAGATTTAGTATTGAATCAGGTCTATTAGTTTTCGAAGGTAGAGTAGTCATACCCAACAATAATGAAATAAAATTATGGATTTTCAATAGTTGACATGATTCTCCATTAGCTGGTCATTTTGGGGTTGATAAAACCTACCAGTTAATAGCGAGGGATTTCTTCTGGCCAGGAATGACCAGAGAAATCAAGGCCTATATAAGATCTTGTTACAAATGTAATAAGAATAAGGCTCCCCATCACCGGAAGAATGGGTTGCTTCAACCACTTCCTATTCCCTCTAAAACTTGGGAATCTTTATCAATGGATTTTTTTTCTCAACTTCCTCTTTCTAATAATTTTGATGCTATATTAGTAATAGTAGATAGATTTTCAAAAATGTCTATTTTTATTAAAACCACTACTACTGCTACAGCAGAAGATTTTTCAAAATTGTTTCTAGAATATGTATTTTCCAAACATGGCTTACCTAATTATATTATTTCAGATAGAGGCTCACTGTTTATATCCACATTCTGGACTCAATTGTGTCAACAACTCAATATCACGAGGAATCCACGGCCTATCATCCTGAAACTGATAAGAAAATGGAAAGGGTCAACCAAATCCTCCAACAATACCTTTGAATGTATGTCAGTTAACAACAAGACAACTGGACCACATGGTTACCATTGGCCAAATTTGCTTATAATAACTTGACTCATTCTTTGAAACGACAATCTCCCTTCAAAATGGTTTATGGAAGACATCCTCAATTCAACTCAATCCATGTAGGAACTAATCATCCTGCGGAACATTATATTTGAACCATATCATGACTCCAAGAAGAACTTAAATCAAATTTGGAATTAGCAATTCGAAGGTACATGGAACAGGCTGACAAACATTGACAATCTGCTCCTCCCTTTAAACCAGGCGACAAAGTATGGCTTGATGCACGAAACATTCGAAGAACTCAAACATCAAAGAAACTAGCCAAAAGGTGCTTGGGACCATTTGAAATTGACTCTGAAGTCTCTAAAGCTGCATTTTGACTCAAGCTACCTCCTAAATGGCAGGCTATTCACCCTGTTTTTCATGTATCTCTCCTGGAACTGGCTCAGGAAACATAACCGGGCAGGGACCAACCTCCTCCGGAACCAGTCGAAGTAGAAGACCATCTAGAGTGGGAAGTAAGCCATATCCTTGATTCAAGAATACACAAGGGGAAACTTCAATACCTCATGGAATGGGGAGACTTCCTCGATGACTCAGACAAAACATCCTGGGAACCAGCCATCAATGTTTCTAATGCCCCTGAACTCCTAAAATCTTTTCACCTTAAATATCCTTTAAAACCAAAACCTTAAAACTCTCTTTTATTTTTTCTCTTCTCTTTTTTCTTCTTATCTTTCTATTATCTTTCTTTTTGTAAAAATCTAAAACATCTTTGCTTCTAAAAAAAAATCCTTATTTTTTTCATTTTTCTTCTCTCTTCTTTCTTCTTTTCAAAAGTTTTTTTCAACCTTCTTTAAAATAAAAATAAATTAAAATTTAAAATTATATAAAGACTTAAAATTCATCAAAAAAAAACCTCAAAAAAATCAATAATTCCTTTAAATTTTTTCTTTCTTTCTCCTTTCAAAATTTCATATACATCTTTTTTTATTCTTTTTCTTTGAACTATAAAAAATTTTTATGAACTCAACATGACAATTTTTCTCAAACTTTATTTCAACCTTTTAAATCTCTCTTTTAAAAATTCTTTGAACAAACTACTTCTTTCTTTCAAATTCTTTTTTCAAAACTATTTTTTCTCTTTCTTTTCAAATAACCAATATTCCTCAAAACTTCAATAAATAAACTTTGAAAAATAACAAAAATTCCTCTCATTAAATTTTCATTTACAACAAATTTTTTTCAATCAACTATTCTTTTTTCTTTCTTTTAAAACTTAAAACCAAAAATTTTTTCAGTTAAATATTTTTTTTTCTTTTCTTCTTTCAAAATTTTAAAACAAAACTTCATTCAAATATTCTTTTTCTTTTCAAAATCTTATAAAACATATATATTAAAATTTCAATTAAAACAACTGAAAAATAAAAATAAGTAAATATTTCAATTAAAAAAACAAAGTAAAAAATAAATAAATATATAAATTTCTTTCTACTTTTCTTCTCCTTTTTTCTTTCTTTTTTTTCTGTTTCCATTTTTATATTTTCCCCTGTATTTTCTCTCAAACCAACTTCTTCATTTTTTCCAAAATCACCCTTATTTCCTTCCTGCATTTCTCAAATACCTCCTCCTCTCCTACCGGCACTACTTCTCCAATCTCCAGTAATTCTTCAGCCACGTCAAAGGAGGCAGAATTGATAATCTTGTCGACATCATCACTTAACTTTTCAATAAACCGAGTTGGTCAACCCTGCCAAGGTTTCTTTGACCATACCTGGTCAAGAGTCTCCTCATTGTCCTCCCTCGAATCAATCGTTGGTTGGTCTACTTCAACTGGGATTGAGGGCGCTGCTTCCACAGTAGGGGCTTCCACAATAGGAGCCTCTACAATTGGTGCTTCCACCACAGGGGCTTCCGCAATGACATCTGAATCCTAAGCATATGGTCATCAGTAAAAAAATTTTTCTTTAAAAAAAATAAAAGGACAGACTTACTTCAAAAACTGGGTCTGCCTCTAGAAATAACTTCGGTGTGACTTCCACTGTCACTTCTTTTTCCTCTTTGTCATCTTTGATGACCATCTGCCGCTTCTTCTGCATCCGCCTTGAGATGGGGACTTCCTCCTCATCTTCTTCAACCAATTCATTCACCTACTCTTCCATCCCTCATTTTTTACCCATGGCTTGGGTTACCCAGGTTGCCACAGTATCCTTGACCTCTTCTTCAACTCCTTCTGACTGATTGTCGCCAACTGAGACGTCCCATATATCTTCGACCACTTCTTTGGTCTTTGGTATTACCTAGAATTTAGTTTTGGTAAAACATTTTTCGATGTCGGCGTTTTTTGAAAGGGCATCGCATGTCACCTGTCTCCAGCGGCAAAACTTGAATTTCTGGCGAGGACCCCATGTGGCTGTGCTTTTGACGCAGAAATACTCCATCAACTCACAGGCCGTGCAGGCTTGGGAGTATTTTTGGGTAACTAGCCCACCATCTGCTTTGGGGTGAGGAGGCTTGGGAGTTGGAGTAGGACAGGTTGACATAGTAAATAGAAAGTAATCAAAAGAGGAATAGAGGGAAAGTAGTGTCGGAAATATATGTCTCACGCTCAACGGAGCTCGCGTTTTATACCCAGGCATCTTTCACGCGCCATGTGACACTCGAGGCAAAAGCAGCTCATTAAATTAATAAAACAGAGGTCTAAATCCATACTCAAAGTGCAGAAAGCGATTCTACCTAGCAACAGCGACTTCCCTTTGTGTACCCACTATTCAACTGCGCTAATCTAAACTTTAAATCTAAATTAGTCAATTTCTCAAAAGTGTGTTTAGGCTTTTCTTTGATAAGCGATGCACAGTGCAATAGTCAATGCAATATTCCGCTAAAAGGTTTATTAAGTGTCTGTGGGTTATTAAAAGGGGTAGAGAGCATAGACAGGATGCTTAGTGGAGGATTAAAGGGGTAGCGGATGTTAGTGAGGAGGTTCCAGGTGTAACGGGTGTAAATTTGGAGGTCTGTGGTGTGCGGAATGATGGATGGGTAGAAGGTCAATGCGAGGAGGAGTAATGGATATAAAAGGGGTTGGATTTTGGTTCAATGTTTCTTTAGAAGTAAATCATAAAACATATTTATAGTTAATAGTGGTAAAAATTCAAGTTAAATCATTGTTATTGTACCTTTCCTTATTTTCTCAATAATCATTTCTAAATCTAAATCTTTGATTGTTGAGTTTAAAACCCTTTGTGAGATCTTAAGAATGTTAGTATCACCTTAAATATATTAAGATTCTTATCAAACATACCTCGAAGCAGTAGCTCTTTCTTCGAGTCATCTTCGAATCACTTCCTTGAACATTCCCTCTGTGCTTCAAAGAAGTTTCTAAACTTTTCCATTCATCTCACTTTCAGGAACACCCTCAACCCTGTGCATAGGTCGTCCGGGGACATGAAGAAATTTACACTAAATCTTATAAAAAAAAGATCATCAGTTGCCAACCAAAAAAATATTTCTATATAATGTTTTTGTTGATTGGATTTTGATGAGACTGAGGCAGAAGGATTTTGATGAAGGGACCCAAAATTGCAAAATTTGTAGAAGATCAGATCTCAATGTAATGGATAACATCTGGGAAGGCAAGGTTTTGAAGAATTTCCCTGAAGATTAAAATGCTTCAGAGGATGGCTATTCTGCTTTTGCTTTGACTCCAGGTAATTTGGTGCTCAGCTTATATGTGGACTGGTTATGGCCTGGGGTTTATCAGATTGGAAGTCACCAGAAATCTGTTGGGTTGATTATGCTTATCTGTACGAGCTTACCACCATATGAATGATATTGCAAAGAAAATTTATTTCTATTCTTGATAATACCAGGTCCAAATGAGCCAATGAGTAAACAATTTTACCATCTTTTGAAACCTTTAGTTTATAAATTTAAAGTTCTTTAGGAAGGAATATGGGTCAGATCCACAAATTCTCATATGGAAGGCAAAAAATCTGAGCTGCAATCTCCCCACTAATTGCAGATATTCTAGCCCTTCAAAAAGTAGCAGGCTTTTCTGGCCACTCAGCAACACGATTTTTTTCTTTCTGTTTATTATCAATTAATGAAAATGATAAGTACAATGTAAATAAATTTTTATGTTGGACCCATGAGGAACACATGAAACATGCAAAAGAATGGAAAAAAGCATCAACAAATCGCGAGCAAGAAAAAATTGTTTTAAAGGATGATGTCCACTGGAGTGCTTTGAATAAATTTAGCTACTTGAGACCAATATAATATTGTGATTTGGATATGATTCACCTCCATATTCTGGAGAATCTTAAGGATCATAGTAGGATGTTTTTACAAATTGAGATGCTTCAATTGACCTTAAAAAGAAGTTGAAGGAGGCAGAGAATTCAAATATTAAAGATTTGGATGATTCAGTTTATCAAGAGAAAGATCTAAGAAGCTCTCAAAAACTGCAGTATGAATCTGATCAAGAAAATAGGCCGGAATTTTCATTGACCAGGAGTGGTAGTATGCAACCTTTAACTCAGTTAAATCTTAAAATTATAGCAAGTGAAATGGGCATCAATGTAAGGAAGCATCAAAAAACCAATAGTTATTTCCTCAGATCCCAATCTCAGCCAAACTCTTCAAGAATATTTTGTGACAACTTAAGTGGTATCTGTGTTAGTTCAAGTTATAATTTTCAGAGTCAAACTAAAGGTAGATCATCAAAAATAGCTAGTGAACACTCCTCTGAGGGGTTGCAAAAGACAGCTAAGGGCAATGAAAATGCTTTGAGTAAATAAGTAGAAGATTCTGAAGAATTTTTAGAACCTAGATTGACAGGAGATTAATTGCTAGTGGTAATGAAGGTTATTCAGCAGACAATAAATCCTTCTTGGTAACTGGAGGCTCAATCAAAGTGGCTGATTGGCATGGACTGTATACTGTCTACTATCCACTTGCATTGATAACAATTTGTACATCATCACAGGAATGCTCAACGGACTTAGAATTAAAGTCCAGAGAATCAATCCTACTAAAGTCATTGACAACTTTAATTTCAATTACAAACTTTCTAAAACTGAAGAAAATATCAAAATATGAGGTGAAAGATTTAGAAAAACTTCTTTTTGAATACTTTCAATGTCTTCAGAGTGGATGAAAACATTAGAGGATAAATCCCAACCTCCACCTAACTCAAAATTTCCCCAATGTGATAAAACAATTTGGACCACCTACTTACACTGTTGCATGGGAAGCTGAAAGAATAAATGGTAAAATTTCAAATATTCTAAATAATCATTATTCTGGCACATCAGCAAGAAATTTTTCATTGAATATTTTTATCAATTATTAATATCCTATTTGTATTTTAGATGAGATACCAAAAACAATTCTCAAGTAATGGAATGTCAAGACAGTTCTAATGCAGTATGAAAAAGAAGAAAACATGGAACTGAACAAAAATGAAAAAATGCTTAAATATTTGGATAGTGTGAATGAGTTTATTATGGTGGATGAAGGAATTCTGCAAAAATGGAAAAAAGAATGAATTGGAAAAGATAGTGTGAGATGGAGGTTGTCATTGTCAGAGATCAAAGTTGAAAGAGTGGTACAAGTACTCAGAAGCTTTGTTTTAAAAGGAAAAAATTTATGAAAAAATCTCAGCATTAAGGAAACTTTAATATTGAATTCAAGTATTGTGATGATTGGAGTTTTGGTCAGATTCACATGTTATTCATATCAAAAGAGTACAAGGGAGAATTTTAAGAAATTGTTAGTCCTTTCAGAGAAATCCTGCCTAGCAAAACACATAAGGACCCATATGAGAGTCATACTCTTCTAAATAGCAGAGTACTCAGGGCTTCTAAGTCAGCTTCAATTGTGGTAAGTGAGAAGTCAATTATAGGACATGCAGATATCCTGAAATATTGGAAAGGAAATTTTGGTATGAAAGAGAAGATTATTATGGCTGTTAGGTTGAGGTCTATTGTAAGTCAAAACTAAGTATTCTGAATATGGGAATTTTGAATTAATTTTGATCCTTTCGAATTTGAAAGGAGTGGTAATGCAAGCAAAGTGATTAATGGAATAATTATTGTGGAGAATGGGAGAATAAACATTTTTTTGATTGAGCAATGCCTTACAAGGTTATATGAAAAATAGTTTAATAATTCCATTTATTACTCAGCATTATGAGTTATGAAATATAAAGCTTATGGGAATATGACAAAGATTAAAAAAATAGGAAAATTTATAAGTAAGGTTGGAAGTATAAATAATACTCATTTCAGTTTTGGAACTCAATTTTCAGCCTAATTCCAAACCTCTTTATAAATTTTTTTATCTGATTATTTGGTAACACTATTAAACAAATTTGTGTAAAGGATTAAGATATGGACCAATATTTTAATATGAGTAAGAAATTATCATCTACTAAATCATTCTGCCAAGTAAATCATTCAATATTTTAAATTGAACTTCAATTTCACAAAAAATAGGTAGGTCAATTGTTAAATTCTATTACTGATAATAGAACTATGGATATGGATGTGGATTATGAAATTCCAATCCCAGAGGCTAAGGATGGTAATAGTAACCCTCATGCTGGTCCTTCTACATCTACATCTAATGAGAAAAGGAAGAAAAATAATCTGCATGAAAATTGAGACCAGCAGACAATTCAAAATGAAGCTTCTAAGAATGCTGAATTTGTTTCAGGGTTACTGAATTATTTCCTGCCCAAGACTACTGAAGAAAATACAAATGAACACAAAATCTTCAAGTTGAGTGAATTACATTATTTTGATGAATGCAAATGTACTATTAATGACTGATTTAATTTTTTTCCCCTGTTTTTTAGACACTTCTGATCCAAATCTATGAAATAATATTAAAGAGGAAAAAAAGGAAAGTAGCTTAGAAGAACAGAGGAGGGTTTTCAAGAAAAATTCATAAAACCATCTTGAAAGCAAGAAATGCACCCAGAAGTTCTGAAACAATTAGTCAAAGTATTCACCACCTCTTAAGAGTGTGCCTGGGTAGCCTGACACAGATGAATCATTATCCAGAAAGCCCAACTGATGAGGAGGTTAAAAATTGGCTTCATTGGACTCAGAACAAGAAGAATGTCCTTCTACAGGCAATTGAAATGGTTTTTCAATTCATCAGCCAAAAACTGCTGCTGATAAAGATTATTTAGCTAGAAATGCAGGAACTCACATTGGAGAAAGGTTTTTTTCACCTGATTTTCAACCTTTTTATGATTTATTGAGTATTCCAGGTGGTCAACCAACTCCAATGTCATTGAAGAAAAATCTTGAGAGGAATTTCAAGAAAAAGGATTTCCAAGGCTTACTTTTGAATGTTCATGCAAATCATTTTCAGGATCAGTCTGGAATCAGGTAGTATCAATAATTTTGGAAGAATTAGCATTCAATTGGCTTAAGACAGTGAATTGGCTGGATGCAGAGAAATTCAAATTTTTTTTCAATTGTCATTGAACAGTGGGTTTTAAAGAAAGGTAAAGAATTGAGGAGGTATAAGGGAAGAAATGATACTTCTCTAGCTGATATTAAGAAAATAAACAATTCAAAGGCACAAGTGCAAAGACACGGAAAAAAAGTGAGGATTTATTATAAAAACCTCTCAAAATGAAAACCACTTATAAGATATTATTTTATTTAACATTTTAGATAGCCAAAACATGTTGGACTATATTGGAAAAATACTGACATGGAAATAAAGATTTTATTGCCCTCCTTTTGAAAACAGAATGCACATCAGATATTAGGGGGTATCAAAGTTGACTAATCCACAATTAAATTAATTGCGGATAAAAATCCTTATACCCCAATTATCTTCCACAATTATTTTTGCTAATAATTGGGTTATTACACATTTTACATTTTGGTCTTCCAACATTGGCAGAGGCCTTTGTTGCTCTGTTTGGTGCTGTTTTTGTATATCTTAATTGACATTGGTTGAAGAATTAGGTGAAATTTGGTTTTTATTCAGTGAATATTGGGACTATGGGTATGTGGGTACTACCATTGTATAGCCCCAGTTTTTCTCTATATTTGATGTCTTTATGATATTTTTCATTATACAATTTTTAAGGGGTAATTTACTCACATTATATTTCTAAAAGATAGCTTTTTAATTTTGTTTTTTGTGTTTTATGGGCTAACCTAATGTCTTAGGGTTAAGTTCTTAGTACCATTAAGTAGAGCTAATTTGGCTCTATATTTTATGTCTCAATGTTGTCATAGCTTGATTTTGTGTTTTAAGGATTTTAGAAGTCGTGGTGGATTTTTCTAAGTATTTTGGTCTTTATTGGAGGTTTTTAGTGGTTTTCTGGCTTCAGGGAGGTCTGTCCACCTCTAGGCAGGCCACCTGATGTCGGGTTGCCCACCTGCCTTGCTTATAGAAGGCTGGAGAGCGTTTCTAGAGGGTTTTTATTCAATTTGGCTGTCAAAAGCGCCAAATTAGTTGCTGTGTATGGTTTTTTAGGTGGTGGTCTGTGTGTACATACTGGATAAGACAGTTTAGTGCAGCCTTAAATATCATACAACCATCTGGTAATTATATCATTGTTTCTCACTCATTTTTCATTGTTTTTTTGCCACAATTGGCGGTGTTGGTTGCAAGGTTAGTTCTTCATTTAACTCAACTTTGACAACTGGTTTATCTGGTGTAGCTTTGCAACCTTCTTCAAGTATTATTTCTGTTTTCTGTGCAACATGTGCACAGTATTTTGTTTTTCTGGTGTGGATCTTTCTGCATTTCAGATTTCTGGTTCTTTGGCTCTCAGTGGTCTTCTATTGTCTACTGTCTTGATTTGTAAAGCAGTCAAGAAGTGTGTTGGAAGGGGTATTGTAACAGTCTCTAATTTTCTGTAGCAAATAAATCCCACCTGGTATTTCTCAAAGGGACAGAGGTTTTTCTCTCCAGTTTTACTCTAACTCCCTTGGTCAAGGCTTATAGGTAGTACTTGTCACCAGACGACCTCTGCACAAAGTCAAGGGTGTTCCTGAAAGTGAGATGAGAGGTTTAGAGACTTCTTTGAAGCACAGAGGAATGGTTCAAGGAAGTGATTCGAAGATGACTCGAAGTAAGAATTACTGCTTTGAGTTATATTTGAGGAGAGTCTTAATATACTTTAAGGTAATACTAATATTCTTAGAATCTCACAAAGGGTTGTAACACTTCAACAATCAAAGATTTAAATTTAGAGATGATTATTGAGGCAAGAAGGAAATGTACAATAACAATGGTTTAATTTGCAGTTTCACCACTATTAACTATAAATATTTTTTATAATTTAATTCTAAAGATACATCAAACCAAAATCTAACCCCTTTTATATCTATTACTCCTCCTCGCATTGACCTCATACCCATCCATCATTCTGTACACCACAGACCACCAAAAATTACACCTGTTACACCTGGACCCTCCTCACTAACATCTGTGAACCCCTTAATCCTCCACTAATCATTCAGTTCATACTCACTACCCCTTTTTAATAACCCACAGATATTTAATAAAAACCTTTAGTGGAATATTGCATTGACTATTGCGCTGTGCGTCGCTTATCAAAGAAAAGTCTAAACACACTTTTGAGAATTGACTAATTTAGATTTAAAGTTTTGATCAGCACAGTTGAATAGTGAGTACACAAAGGGAAGTTGCCATGGCAAGATAGAATTGCTTTCTGCGCTTTGAGTATGGATTTAGACCTCTATTTTATTGATTTAATGATCTTCTTTTGCCTTGAGTGTCACGTGACGCATGACAGATGCCCAGGTATAAAACGCAAGCTCCGTTGAGCGTGAGACATATACTTCCCACACTACTTTCCCTCTATTCCTCTTTTGATTACTTTTTATTTACTATGTCAACATGTCCTACTCCGACTCCCAAGCCTCCTCACCCCAAAGCAGATGGTGAGCTCATTACCCAACAGTACTCCCAAGCATGCATGGATTGTGAGTCGATGGAATACTTCTGTGTTGAAAGCACGGCTACTTGAGGTCCTTGTCAGAAATGCGAGTTTTGCTGATGGAGACGGGTGACGTGTGATGCTTTATCTTAAAACTCGGAAATCAAACAAAGGTTTACTAAGACCAAATATTGGGTAATACCGAAGACCAAAGAGGTGGTTGAAGATATATGGGACGTGTCAGTCCGGGATGATCAATCAGAAGCAGTTGAGGAGAAAGTAGAGGATACCATGGCGACCTGGGTAAAAAACAAAGCGTAGAAGAGGAGGTGGATGAATTGGTGGAGGAAGATGAGGAGGAAGTCCCCATCTCAAGGCGGACACCAAAGAAGAGGCGGATGGTCATCGAAGATGACAAAGAAGAAAAAGAAGTGACAGTGCAAGTCACATCGAAGTTATTCCTAGAGGCTGATCCGGTGTTTGAATTAAGTTTGCCTTTTATTTTAATTTTGTTTTCAAAAGAAAATTTTTTACTGATGACCGTATGTTTTAGAGTTCAGATGTTATCGCAGAAGCCCCTATAGTGGAAGCCTCGAGTGTGGGAGCTCCTATTGTGGAAGTGGCGCCGTTGATCCCTACTGAAGAACATTTACCAGTTATTGCCTTGAGGGAGGATAATGAAGAAACTCTTGACCAGGTATGGTCAAAAAAACCTCGCCAGGGTCAACAACTAGTTTCATTGAAGAGTAAGTGGCAATATCAACAAGATTATTGATGCTGCCTCCTTCGACGTGGCTGAAGAATTGCTGGAGATTGGGGAAGTGGTACCGGTAGGAGAGGGGGAGGTTTTTGAGAAATGTAGGAGGGAAATAAGGGTGATTTTAGAGAAGATGAAGAAATTGGTTCAAGAGGAAATACAGGAAAAAATTTAAAATGGAAGAAGAAAAAGAGAGAAAGAGGAAAAAGAAAAGTAGAAACAATTTGTATATTTATTTATTTTCTTTTGTTGTTTTAGTTAAAATTTTAATATTTATTTTATATGATTTTGAGAGAAAAAGAAAAGAAAAAGAAAGAAAGAATATTTAAATTTTGTTTTGAAATTTTGAAAGGAAAAAATATTTAATCGAGAAAAATTTTAGTTTTTAAGTTTTGAAAAGAAAGAAAAAAAATTTTTTTAAATAAGAAGAAGACAAGAAGAAAAAAAAAATATAGTTGATTGAAACAAATTTTGAAATGATAATTTAATGAGAGGAAAAAAAATTTTTTATTCATGGAATTTTATTTATTGAAGTTTTGGTTGTTTGAAAAGAAGGAAAGAAAGAAGAGAAGAGAAGAAATAACTTTTTAAAAGGAATTTGAAAGAAAGAAGTAATTGTTCAAAGAAAATTTAAGAGAGATATTGAGAGGTTGAGGTGAAGTTTGAGAAAGATTGTCTTGTTGCATTTGTGAAAAATTTTGATAGCTCAAAGAAAAGAATTTTTTAATGAAAGAATGTATATAGAAAATTGAAAAGAAAAGAAAAGAAATTTTTAAAGAAATTTTAAAAGGTTTTTTTTTTTTATAAATTTTTTATTTGTTTTATTTGAATTTTATTTTATTTTTATTTAAATTTTACTTTATTTTATTTTAATTTTAATTTAATTTATTTTAATTTTAATTTTAATTTTATTTATTTTAAAGAAGATTGAAAAACTTTTGAAAGAAAAAACACAAAGTAAGAAATTTCATAGAGGTAAAGATTTTTCAGATTTTAAAGAGAAGAAAGAAAAGAGAAAGAAAAGAAAAAAAAGAGAAAAGAAAAAATAAAAGAGATTTTTTGAAGGTTTTGATTTTAAAGGATATTTAAGATGAAAAGATTTTAGAAGTTCAGGGGTGTTAGAAACATTGATGGCTGGTTCCCAGGATGTTTTGTCTGAGTCATCAAGGAAGCCTTCCCATTCCGCGAGTTATTGAAGTTTCCCCTTGTGCATTCTTGAATCAAGGATACAGCTTACTTCCTACTCTAGATGGTCTTCTACTTCAACTGGTTCCTGCCCAGGTATACTTCTCAAGCCAGTTCCAGGAGAGATACATGAGAAACAGGGTGAATAGCCTGCAATTTAGGAGGTAGCTTGAGTCAAAATTCAGTTTTAGAGTCTTCAGAGTCAATTTTGAATGGTCCCAAGCGCCTTCCAGCTAGTTTCTTTGATGGTCGAGTTGTTCGAATGTTTCATGCGTTGAGCCATACTTTGTCTTCTGGTTTAAAGGGAGGAGCAGATTGTCGATGTTTATTGGCCTGTTACTTGTACCTTTGAGTCACTAATTCCAAATTTGATTTAAGTTCTTCTTGGAGTTGTGATATGGTTTGAAGATAATGTTCCGCAGGATGATTAGTTCCTACATGGATTAAGTTGATTCGAGGATGCCTTCCATAAACAGTTTCGAAAGGAGATTGTTGTGTCAAAGAATGAGTCAAGTTATTATAAGCAAATTCGGCCAATGGTAACCATGTGGTCCAATCCTCTTGTTGGTAACTGGAATACATTTGAAGGTATTTATCGAGGATTTGGTTGACCCTTTCTGTTTGCCCATCGGTTTCAGGATGATAGGCCATGGAGAGATTCCTCGTGATATTAAGTTGTTGACACAGTTGAGTCCAGAATGTGGATACAAACAATGAGCCTCTATCTGAAATAATATCATTAGGTAAGCCATGTTTGGAAAATAAATATTCTAGAAACAATTTTGACGAATCTTCTGCTGTAGCAGTAGTAGTGGTTTTAATAAAAATAGACATTTTTAAAAATCTATCTACTATTACTAATATAGCATCAAAATTATTAGAAAGAGGAAGTTGAGAAATTAAATCCATCAATAAAGATTCCCAAGGTTTAGAGGGAATAAGAAGTGGTTGAAGCAACCCATGCTTCTGGTGATGGGAAGCCTTATTCCTATTACATTCGTAACAAGCTCTTATATAGGCCTTGATTTCTCTGGTCATTCCTGGCCAGAAGAAATCCCTTGCTATTAACTGGTAGGTTTTATCAACCTCAAAATGACCAGCTAATGGAGAATCATGTCAACTATTGAAAATCCATAGTTTCATTTCATTGTTGTCGGGTATGACTACTCTACCTTCGAAAACTAATAGACCTGATTCAATACTAAATCTTTTGGCCCCTTGCTTTGAGAGTATTTTGTCTTTTAAGCCTAAACAATAATTGTTTTTTGACTGAGCTTCGAGGATGTTGGATAGTTAATTTTGAAATGATTGAATTGTCATTGAATTAAGTTGATGAGTTGTTAAAATTGATTTCACATTTTCTGGGTTCTTGTCAGCAAATGCGGCCCCCTGCTGTGGGTAAATGTCATCCCGACGTGACAAGATATCTGGGACAATGCAGTTCTAACCTGGGGGATAGGAAATAGAAAAAGGAAATTCAGACAAAAATTCAGCCCACCTGGCTTGATGCCTAGTTAGCACTTTGGAAGACATAAAGTATTTCAAAGCATTATGGTCTGTTAAAATTTGAAAAGGACTATCTAGGCTGAGAAGAAAAAAGCACCATTTTTTAAGACAATGAATAATAGCTAAAAGCTCTTTGTCATGAATTTCATAATTTAATTCTGCCACAATGAGTTTGTGTGACTCAAAAGCAACAGGATGAAACAATTTTGTTTCAGGATTTAATTGAGAAATGACCCCTGCAATAGCATAATCGCTCACATCTGTCTCGACAATTTTCAAAGCAGAAGGATTGAAGTGTCAAAGAATTGGAGCTGTGGTGAACGCAGTCTTCAATGCTTTGAATTCCTTTTGTGCTGTAGAAGTAAAAACAAAAGGAATATCTTTTCTAAGAAGAGATGTAAGATTGGAAATAGTTTTAGAGTAATCTTTAATAAATCTTCTATAGAAATTGGCAAAACCTAAAAATCCTTGTAAGGATTTAATGGTTTTGGGCTCAGGCCATTCCAGGACTTTTTGGACCTTTTTGTCGTCCATGACTAAACCATCAGTGGTTAACATGAAACCCAAAAAATTGATTAATTTTAGATGGGATTCGCATTTATTGTTCTTGGCATAGAGACAGTGATTACGAAGTTGATTTAGAACCTGTCGAACATGATGAATATGTTCATCTAATGTTTTCAAGAAAATTAAAATATCATCTAAATAGAAAACAACAAATTGTTGGACAACATCTTGAAAGATGTAATTAACAAAAGTTTGAAAAGTTGATAGTGCGTTACACAATTCAAAAGGCATTTCTAAATATTCAAAACTACCAAATCTAGTGCGCATTGCAGTCAGTGGTTCATGACCTTCCGCAATGCGAATAAGATTGTAAGCACCTCTAAGATCAATTTTAGAAAAGAAATTAGCATGATTGAAAAGGGTAAGAAGCAATGACATAGGAGGAACAGGATATGCATTCTTCTTAGTGACTGTGTTGAGCTTTCTATAGTCAACACACAACCTACGGCTACCATATTTTTTTCTTTACAAAAAGAACTGGGGAGCCGGTTGGAGTTTTACTGACTCTGATGAAACCTTTGGCTTCATTCTCTGCAATGTAGTCTTGAAGAACTTGAGATTTTTCCTTCAACAAAGAATAGACAGGACCTGCCACAGGTACTGGACCTATTAACTCTATTTGATGGTTGTAGGGTCAATGAGGTGGTAACTTATTGGCCTTGCAAATTAAGAAAACATCGAGGAAATTGTGATAGATTTCCAGTAGAGTTGATTTAATGGCTTCAACGTTGATTTGGTCGTCCTCATCATTGAGAGAAAATCTGTCAAGGGAAGACCAGAATTGAGAGAGAATAATTTGACTACTTCAAGGCAATTTACATCCTCTTTGAGTGAAGTGATTTAGCTAGAAGGGTTAGCCAATTTCTTGTTTAGAGAAAGATCAGATGCTTGCAAGTCATGTGGCAGAGATTTTTCCTCTAGCAGGACATTGTCAGGCGGGTTGTTTAACTCCCTATTGACCTGCATTGAAGAATCAGAAATATACTTAGTGCATGGGGTGATCAATCCCCATGTCCAATCAATTTCAGGATTCCAATGCATTAAAAAGTTATGGCCAAGAATGGTATCTTCCATTCTTGATGCTTCCAAGACTGATAATTCCCACTCAAAGGAGGGAAAGTTGGGAAAGTTGAAAACCCATAAAAAATTTCTTACTAACCATATATTTGGGTTCCTCTGATTCGACCAAATAAATTGGAGTTAGATCAATATCTGTAAATTCTTGGCAAAAGATAAACTGACAAAAGAAATTGAAGCTCCAGAGTCTATAAGACAACTGAAGGGGATATCGTCCTTAAAAAGAATGAATCACAAGTGGTTTAAGGAAACTCCGGTCCTTAAGACGTGGAGGTTCTGTGCACTGGGAGAGATAAGATAGTTTGCTTTGCACACAAGTAAACTATCTACTAGTTTTTTGACTTTGAACTAGTACCTTCTCTTTCCTTCAACCTTACACAATCTTCCAGCTTGTGCTTACCCCCACAATACATACATAACCCATTATCTGCTCGTCTCTTCCTCTCAGCTTCTTTAAGTTCCCCTTTAGGGTCCAGTACTTTACTGATATTGACTGGGGTTGAGCACTTTCGTCAAGGTTTTTCCTTTCCCTTATTTGATTTGTATTGAGTCGAGGAAGATTGAGTTGGCCATGGGTGTGAAGAAGGTCCTGATTTAAAATTTAGGCCTGGAGATTTGTTGGCATATCAAAGATGTTGTAGCCCTCCTTGGTAAACACTGTCAAGTTTGAGAATTCAATCCATTAAATCCGTTAAAGTAGTCATCTTCTGACCGTGAAGATTTAATTGATCCAGGATCCTCGAAGGGAGTCCCTTTTTGAAATGATACTTGAGGGCAGCATCATTCCAACCTACTTGAGTTAGAAGTGCTCTGAAGTTCAAGATGTATTCAGAAGCTTTTCCATTATCACTCATGCGAAGAAAGTCCAGTCCAATTTCCGCCTTGTCAGTTTCATTAGGGTCACCAAACAACGTAAAAAGTTGGTCTTCAAATTTTTCCCAATTATTGATGAGTAAGTGGGTTTCTGTCAAAGAGAGCATGAGAAGATAAGGTTCGAACCACCTTGCTTCCTTTCCGGCTACAAATGAAGAAGCTTAAACAACCTTTGATTGGTCATTATGGAACAGAAGTTTGCATGTTTGCAAGAAAGGCCGCAATCTGTCTGGATGTTCTCCATTGAATTTATCAGGAGATTTCATGGAAGGAGTTTTTAATTTTGATCCCTCCAAAGACATTAGATTTGAAAGGGTCTTCATGAAAAGTCTCATGAAATCTTCCAGAGAATTAGATGGTCCAGGCTCCAAAGGTTGACCAGAGGGGTGTGTAGCAGGGTCAGATGGTTCCTTGTGCATTGCATCCTCTCCTTCTTCATCATCACTAGAATCATCAAAATCTTGTGGGATGTCTTCTACAGATTGGACTGAATGTTGCTGTTCCCTAAGGTTGAGAGGTTCCAGGGAGTGAGTGCGGGAAACAGGCCGTGTGGCTGTTGGATTACCTCTGGCATGAGCTCTAGTAGTAGCGCCCGTAGGAGGAGTGCATTGAATAGGTGCCATTTTAAGAATTTAGAAAACACCTGAAAAAGGACGTAGTAATGCAAAAAATGAGAACTATGGAGAATTAAATTATACTTTCACGGGAAAGCCTACACACAAAGTCAAGGGTGTTCCTGAGAGTGAGATGAGAGGTTTAGAGACTTCTTTGAAGCACAGATGAATGGTCTGAGGAAGTGACTCGAAGAAAGAATTACTGCTTCAAGTTATATTCGAGGAGAATCTTAATATATTTTAAGGTAATACTAATATTCTTAGAATCTCACAAAGGGTGGTAACACTTCAAAAATCAAAGATTTAAATTTAGAGATCATTATTGAGGCAAGAAGGAAATTTACAATAACAATGGTTTAATTTGCAGTTTCACCACTATTAACTATAAATACGTTTTATAATTTAATTCTAAAGAAAGATTGAACCAAAATCTGACCCCTTTTATATCTATTACTCCTCCTTGCATTGACCTCATACTTATCCATCATTCTGTACACCACAGACCACCAAAAATTACACCCGTTACACCTGGACCCTCCTCACTAACATCTGTGAACCCCTTAATCCTCCACTAATCCTTCCGTTCATACTCACTACCCCATTTTAATAACCCACAAATATTTAATAAAAACCTTTAGCGGAATATTGCATTGACTATTGCGCTGTGCGTCGCTTATCAAAGAAAAGTCTAAACACACTTTTGAGAATTGACTAATTTAGATTTAAAGTTTAGATCAGAGCAGTTGAATAGTGAGTACACAAAGGGAAGTCGCTGTGGCAAGATAGAATTGCTTTCTGCGCTTCAAGTAAGTTCCAGTAGCCACATGTGTCTGGTTGTTGTATAAAAATTCAGTTAATGGAAGAAGCTGCACCCCATCATTTTGTTGATATTTAATGAAATGTCACATGTTTTTTTTAATTTCCTTGTACAATATCTCCATTCACCCTGAAATTATGGTAGCCACATGTGTCTGGTTGTTGTATGAAAATTCAGTTAATGGTAGCAGCTGCACTCAATCATTTTGTTGATATTTAATGAAATGGGGCAGGTATTTTTCAATTGCCTTGTTCACTATCTCTGATCTCCCATCATTCTGAAGATACCATTCTGTTGAAGAAATGGGCTTAATTTTTAGTTTCTCATACATTGACTTCAACAACTTAGAGTTGAGAGTACTTCCCCTGTCTGATACTATACTTTCAGCTAATCCATGTATTTTCCAGACATGATCCACCATTAAGTCTGAAATAGCCTCTAATATAAAATTTTTAATAGTGGGAACAAAGTGAACCATCTTAGTGCAGTGGTCAACAACTGAGAGGACAGAATTCTCTCCTTGTGACTTGGATAACTCCAACATCAGGTTGTAAGAGAGCTCTTTCCATGGCTACTTGGGTATTCTTAATGGGTTTAGAGGCATGGCTGTTGGGCTGACCTTGTTCCTCTGGCAAGAGACACATTCCACTACATAGCATTTGACATATGACTTCATGGACTTCCAGTAAAAGTTGCAACTCACCAGCTCCACCATATTCAGCAATCCTGGTTTTCCTGAAATTATTTTTCCACCTGCCATTTTAGATCTTCATAATTTGGAACCATTATCCCCTCATTCCAATACAGAGCTTCCCCTTCCAGGTGATACTCCACTTATCCTTTTGTTAACAGTAGAGGGTATCAATGTTCAGGTATCCGCAATCAAATTAATTGTGGATAAAAATCCTTATACCCCAATTATCTTCCGCAATTATTTTTTCTAATAATTGGGTTATTAGACACTTTATGTGCCAATGTTAACATCTTATCTGACATTTTTCTACTCAATTTTTCATAACCACATATTGGACAACTTTCTGTCATAACCACATCTTGGCCTACTTTCATTCATAACATCTACAATTATATGTCATGTGACTTGCATACAAATCAATCATGGATGTGATGAGTTTTAGATCAGGAATTAGGAATGGAAATTGAGGTATAGGAGGCAGGATAATGCATTATTGTGGATTCCTGATCCACTAGCCCCAGGGCTAGTGGATAAGAATCTTCCACAATTAATAATGTCTGATCCCGGGAAAAAAAATTCTGATCCCTAATTGTGGATAACTGAACATTGATAACCCCTAATACCTTCTTTTATAACAGCACATTCACTAAATCCTTAACTCCCTCATCCTTTTCTTGCCCCCTTTTTACCATCTCCATCAAATCCTCATCTTCCAATTCCACTTCATTTAGTATTACCCCATCTTCAAGGTCCCCCTTCAATAGAGTTGCACCAAAAGTATGTAGCTGATCTAGAGCTGGGCCCAAGTAGGGACATGGAGACAGTTCAGAGAGTTTTTTACTTTTCTTCCCTGGTCTGAATTTAACAACAAAATTAATGCTGCATAGCAACTCTGCCCAACAGGCTTACTGGTGAGTGGACTTTTTTGTGGTCAGGAAGCTTTCCAAAT
Organism: Hemileia vastatrix; assembly: GCA_030280995.1. Taxonomy (NCBI): domain Eukaryota; kingdom Fungi; phylum Basidiomycota; class Pucciniomycetes; order Pucciniales; family Zaghouaniaceae; genus Hemileia; species Hemileia vastatrix. The sequence continues at coordinate 25,403,996 of JASXTE010000001.1, read as the reverse complement.
TTTTATGATCCTTGTAAATAATAACTTTTAAATGGTGAGGTCCTCCATTTAAATAGTGGTGCCAGTCTAATACAGCTTCAACTAGTTCCAATAACTCCTTATCATATATTTCTTAGTTAAATTTAGCACCTATGAGTGTACATGATAAATATTCTACTGGGTGTAAGACATTTTCAGCATAATTTTGGGATAATAAAGCACCCAGCACAAATTCTGAGCAGTCTCATTCCAGAAAAAATGGCTTTAGTAAGTCTGGGATCACCAGGATAGGGACTGTCACAAATTTTCTTTTCAGGTAGTAAAACACATTGTTTTGGCTATTTGTCCAAATGAATTTGTCTTCCTTTTTTGTGGGGTCATGCAGTGGTTGGAAAATGTGGGAGTAATTTTCTATAAAGAAGCAATGAAGATTTCCAAAGCCTAAAATTGACTTGATCTCCTTTACTAATTCTGGTTTGGGCCATTCTGTTACTGCCTTTACTTTCTCCTGGTCCATTTTCACCCTATTTTTTGAAATGATAATACCCAGGTAGGGTATTTCACTTACTGAGAAGACACATTTTTCCGGTTTTAACCATACTTGCACATCTCTCAAGCACTGAAAAAAACAATCCTTTTCACATATCTGGTGCTCTTTCATTGATCTGGAGTAAATCAAGATTTTGTCTAAATACACTGCCACATCTATAATTATTCTATCTCTGAAGGTGCTATTGGTGAAATTTTGGAAAATAGAAGGTGCCTTACAAGGACCAAAAGGCATTACCAACCATTCAAAATGACCAAATTTGGTGAAAAATGCCAGTTTGTGTTCATCCCCTTTGTTCACACTTATTTTGAGGTAACCTACCCTAAAATCTAAGGATTTTAATACTTCTGAACCTTAAATAATATCAATCAGCTCACTAGTTAGTGGAAGAGGGTATCTTTTTCTAACTCTTAGCATATTTAACCCTCTGAAATCCATACAAAGTCTCAATGAACCATCCTTCTTTACTGAAAATATCACAGGTGACACCAAGAAATAATTTTATTCTCTGATAAAAAAACTCTTCAAATTTTTATTAATCATCTCTTTTATCACTGTTGACTCCAAGATTGAAAATGGGATTATTCAGCTAAATTGAGAAGTTGCATCTGGAATAAGATCAATGGAAATGTTGTATGGTGGATGAGGCGGTGTGAAGTAGACTCTTACAGTTGCCTTGCTGCAAGAAGAATCCAAAGGAGTTGGATAAACCAAAGAAAACCCTGTCCTTTTAAGTAAAATAAGGGTTGTTCAAATAATTAAGCTCTCTAGTCTACTTGAATTGATTGAAACATATATATGAAACTCTGATTTTATGAAAGCTTATTGAGATTTAGAAATAGCAGCTGTTGGAAAAGAAATACTGATAACAACAATTAAGATGTACCAGTGAAAGATCTGAAAAGATAGACTTATATATTTTTATAAAGATTTTATTTTAATGAGTTAACAATAAAAACAAGTCCCTTAGATGGAGACCTTTCCAATGATACCCTATATGTGATGAAAATATAATTGTTTTGTTGTATTTCAAAAGTAATATAAAAATATAAATGTTATAAGGGTATTACAATTTATTTAAATTTGTTGTTATATGTTAAAAATTGTTAATTATCAAAAAATACTCTTATTATTGAAACTAAATGACAAAAAACATGTAGAAGACTAAGATTCCTAGTATCTACAATAAACTATTGATCTAACAAGCATAATAAATTCTAACCAAATTTTGCCACAATAGCCAAATTTTTCCACAGTCACCAAACTTCAATACAGTGTCCAAACTTTGGTACAGTGACCAAAATTTAACCCAGTGACCAGACTTTCCCATTTTGAGCAAATTTTGCCATAATGAGCTAATTTGGCCAGAGTAAGCTAAATTTGCCACCATGACAGAATTTTTCCAGTACACTTTGCTTTTGCACCGTAAAATCACCAGAGTGAACCAGAGAAAACCAGAGCGCACCGGAGCGCACCGGAAAAAAGTGGCCATTCCAAGAGCACACTTCATTCATCAAAAATACAAATCCATAAAACCATAAAATCACAAAAGAAATACCACATATAACCATTCCAAAACACCAAAAATCAACCCAAAAAAATCCAGTTAACTCCCTTCAACCAAATTAACACCTGGTAACAACATGATTTTCTTCCAACAAAGTTCCAATCAAATTTTTACCTAAGTGGCCTACCCAGATTTGGAATGCCACATCCTCCCTCCAATAAGGAATGTCCCCATTCCAACCAATTATGCATTCTAATTAGTTTATTTTTATGAACGTTGTTTTAGCTGGTCTTCTACAAATTTAAAATGTTTGTCTTCTTCTCCAGCTCTTGATATAAATCATAATAATAATAAAAATAAATTTTTGTGATGATTCCACTGCTGAGAGCAAGGTTTGAATCCCTTCAGACTCCCATATAACAGTCTTCCCACTATGTCACAGCATGAGAGAGTGGATCTCCCTAATGAGCCAACTACGCTTGATTCCATTCTCATAGGTCCCCCCACTGAGCCAAATTCTCTGATTCCAATCTCGCCATGAGGTCCTCCAAGCTTCCACCAAACAGGCTAAAACTGAGGCTTGAAAATAAAACAATAATAAATCCAACTACCACCCCAACTTCTGATTCCCTCATCACAATTTTCATCAATTTGCTATTCAGCAACCTTTACAAAATTCTTTTAGCCAGGCTTCCAATATTTAATTTTAAACTTTTAGACCATGTTAAAGCGCCATAAATTTCACCTAATTAAACCATTATGCCTTATTAGCATCATTACCTCCTAAAATTTTATCATCCTATAGCTTAACAGCACCAAATAGATTGACATTCCAGTTTAAAGTCTTGGTGGACCAAAAATCTAATTGATTGCCAGTTTATAGTCTTAGTGGACTAAAGAATTTTTATGTGCATGAATTATTCCTAATTAAGGCCTAGGCTTGACCAAAGATTGAATAATTTGGGTAATCCAGTTTAAAGTCTTGGTGGACCAAACTTTTGATTCATAGAAAATCCAGTTTAAGGTCATAGTGGACCAAAGAATGATAAACTTGCCAGTTTAAGGTCATGGTGGACCAAACATTTACTGAACTACCAGTTTAAGGTCGTGGTGGACCAAACTTTTGATTGATACCAACTCCAACTACTATCCTAAACCTTTCTCCAAAAAATATCCATAAAATCTTGAATGTCCTTGAAAATTAGCCAGTTTAAATTCTTGGAGGACTAACAGCATATCTTGAATTAAAATCGTAAGCAGCCAGTTTAAAGTCTTAGAGGACTAAAGATCCAATGAGGAACCAAATTCTTGAAATAAAATTGTAAAAAATATCCAGTTTAAATTCTTAGTGGACTAAAAGATTTTGAATATGAATAAGACCTTAAAGAAAGTCTTGAAAAGAAGCCAGTTTAAAGTCTTGGAGGACTAAACATTTTGAAGTAGGATCCAATTTCGTTTGAGCTTCTCTTGACCCTTTTTCCTATATAAAATATACTATAAAAGAAATAAACCAAAAGAAAATTGTAAATTAAATTTAACAAAATTTGAAAAAAAATAATTGTATGTTTATATATTTATTTTATTTTTATTTTATTTATTTATTTATTATTTTTATTATTTAATTCTTTTTTGTTTTTTTTATTTTTTAATGATGAAAATAATAAAAGGTTATAAAAGATTGTTATGAAATAAAATTTCAAATTTTATTTTAAAAAAATGATAAACAAATTTGAAATATAAAATTTATGAAATTTAAAATAAAATTTAAAAGATGCCCCCTGGACAATTGATGAGCTGTGACCTCGTTATCATACCCACATCCAAGTGCAACTTGATGTGGTTACACAATTTTTAGAAATTGAAAATACAAAATTAATAAATGAAAGTTTAGAATAGTAAAATTTTATGATAATGATCACTGGGTGGGCTCCCTACAATTTGTAAAAATGATTAGAGACCACCAGTGAGCATCACCCTTAACAATATTTTATAGTATTATAAAAATTAAAATGAAAGAAAAACATATTTCATTATAAAAAATCTAACATAAAAGAAATTACAAAAACAAAAATAAAAAAGAATCTTGAATTGGGCATTGAGAGAATTTTCTCTTCGTACGTTCTAGTTTATAGTCTTAGCAGACTTCCTATAGATCAAAAACAAAGCCAGGATTCAACTAGAAACAGGGAAAAATTTGGTAACAAACATTTTGGGGTAATTGTGTATAGAGCAGCCAGCCCATCAATTACCCCCAAACTTGCCAATATTTAATTCAGAAGGTTCCCCTGTAAACACTTCTACCAATAAAAAAATTTATCAATCCAACATATATTTTCTCCATAATTTTTGTTGCTTTTAAGGATATAAGAATTTTCAAATGAATGTCTTCATAAATGTCGTAAAATTTTGTTAACGGTTTTGTCTCCCATACCATAGTAAAACGACAGTTATATTTTTAGTAAGAAAGTAGTTTATCCTCATTCTGGAGTTAAACTTTGACAAAATTTTATTTAATCGATTATGTAGTTTATCCTCACTTCAGAGTCAAACTTCAGCACTCTGGGTGCCACTAGGATAAAACTGCTTGACTTTATTGGCTGCTACCCTCTTCTTCAAAACTACTCCATCCAACTCTTCTAGCACATATGAACCGCCAGATACTTGTTCCTTGACTTTATATGGTCCATTCCACCTATCTGCAAACATCTTGCCCCATTGGCTCTCAAAACTCCTATTATACACCAAAACCATATCTCCAGTTTTCAAAGGTTTTCTAAGTTGATGTGCCAACCGCTCATCCCAATATCTTACTGACTGATTTCAGATCTTTATCATCCGCAAATATGCCTTTTCTAAGTACTCTTCTTTCTTTTCTAGCTGCATCATTTTTGCACATAATAACTCTTCAGTAGTCTTGACCATGTCCCAGTCAACTCCAAGATATGATTCAGCTTCCAAATCAACTGGTAAAACTGATTTCTGTCCAAAAACAAGTTCATAGGGTGAAAATACAGTTGTCCTTTTGGCAGAAACTTGATCAGCAAATAAAACTAAAGGTAAATAATGCCTCCACTTTTCGGCACTGGACCCACACATTTTGACTAAAGCATGCTTAATAACTTGATGCCCTCTTTCAACCATATCTTCAGCTCCAGGATAATAAGGGGTTGCTACCCTAACCTTTGACCCAACTTTTGATATAGCTTCTCTAAACTCTGTCCCAAACTCAGGACCTCCATCTACCATTACAAATTTCATAACTCTATATTGATACACCCAATTTTTCAAAATAAATTATGCCACATTTTTGGCAGTCAAACTAATAAGAGGCGCTGCCTCTACTCAACCAGATAAATGATCTCTGGCTAAAGTTAAATATTTATAATGTCCCTCCTTAATATGAATGGCATCCAAGCTAACCCTTCCAAAGAGAGTATTTTCGCCGGTAGCGTGTCCAGGTTCTTTTGGCCTTAAATAACTTCTTCTTTTACATTCTTTTCATGACTGAACCCACTGTTTAACAGCCATCTTCATTCCTGGCCACCAAAATTGATCAGCAATTCTTCTGAACATTTCTCCAACACCTCTATGCCCAAGATCTTCATGCAGTGACTTTAAAACTAATTCTTGCCCTTTCTTTTTAGTTAAAACTACTTGAGGATTTGGATACCTCCTTTTCATTAATTGTCAACCAGATAAGTAAAACATAGATGACTTCCTTTTTATAGCCACCCATTAATTGTCTTCACAATCTTCTGGCCTTTCTAAAGTCAATAAATATTTGATCAAAAACAAATAAAAACCAGTCTAACCCCAGACTTCATCTTGAAAATCAATTAATATAATATAAATGGGCACTTCTCTATCACCAATATCACCTGCACATGAATGAGCCAATAGACGTTGACCACAAATTTAATTCTCGATTGAACTATGTTGATATTCTTCTTCTAAGCCTTTTGACATCTTAGAAACCAAATTTGAAAATACCTCTTTCTCTTCTTTGCCCTTTATACACATAGATTTTCCATCCTCTTTTTAAACAAATTCTCTAACTTTCCAACATACACACCCTTCCTTAACCTACTACTATCTCAAACTACCACTCCATCTTCATCTATATACACAACATTTTCTTCTACCTCTTTTTTCCTGAATTTATTCACACCAATTTTATCAACATAAAAGTAATTTCCCAGTTTATCCTCTTGGTGGATGTCTTCATCACAATCATCTAAACACAATAGTACTGCCAGTTTAACCTCATGGGGGAGGTATGGAAAGTCTTCAGCTCCTTTAGTTCTGGCTTTAATCATAGGTATATCTTCATCGAACTCTTCTGAGTCTGAATCATTTTCAGTGGGTGGTCTTATTGACAAACCATATGGCATAGTAAAAGTTTTTCCAGGCTTATGAACTAAGTCAAAAGAAAAATGTTGGATGAATGCTACCCATCTAGTCATAGGTGCATTTGGTAAACTTGGGGAATTAATCATTTGAATTAAAGATTTTGCATCCACTTGCAATTCGAAGTGTTGACCACACAAAAAATTTTGAAATTTCTTTAAAATATTTGCCACTCCACACAGTTCCAATTTTGGCTGAGAATATCTTGATTCAACTTTGGTTAATACCACAGATTCATACCTAACTGGCCTAATGTAACCATCTTTATCCATCTGAGACAAAACTTCCCCAGAAGCAACCTAACTTGAGTCAACTGCTAAATAAATCCTACCAGCATCTTTCCCATAATCTAACTTGTGCAGGACTAAATCCTTCCCCACAACCTTCTTCAATCTCTCAAATGCCCTTTCACACTCTTCATCCTTTCTCATCAACCTTCTCAACAAAGCTGCCAATGAAGAAAAGTCCTCGATAAATATTTGAACATAACCACATACACCTAAAAACCCCCTAACTTTGGTTGTATTCTTGGGTCTTGGCCAGGACTTAATTTTATTAACTTTCTTCTTGGACATAATCCTACCCTCTCTAAATACCAAATGACCTAAAATCTCTAAAGCTGGAACACAACATGAAAATTTTGAACCCAAAGTAGTTAAACCAGCTTCTTCAATTCTAAAAAACATCCTCTCTAAAGTGATTGCATACTCCAAGATGAATTTTCATATCCCTGGGTTCTCCTCCAACACTTCATTATCATAATCTGTTGAAGGTCCTTTAATTCCTCCATCATCAATAAAGATTCCAGAATATTGAGGAATTTCATCTTGAAGAATCCAAGCCATCTGAGCTTGATAAACAGTAGCTGAATTTGTTGCTCCTTGAGGTAATCCTGTCAATTGTAATCATCCTAGTGGTGTATCAAAAGTAGTGAGAGGCCTAGAGTCTGGATGCAACTCTCTCTCATCATATCTCCCCATAATATCTCCTAAAACATAACACAGTCTCCCAGCAAACGCTTCCACAAACTCCTCAGCACTAGTTGGTATACCAGCATCCTTTATTGTAACCCTATTTAATTCCCTGAGATCATGAGCTACTCTAAGTTTGCCATTTGATTTCTTGATACAAAATACTGGACTAGAATAACTTGATGATGATTGCTCATACAGTCCAGTGCAAATCTGTTCTCTGAAAGCTTCAATATAAGCTTCTTTTAATGCAACCGGAATCGGGATTGGTTTTTGCTGCCACAGTTCATGACATACCACAGTAATCTTGTAAGGCTCCCCATAGGCATGCTTCAACACACCCCTCTCCTATTCTACAAAAGTAATGGCCTTCTCTAGCTTTACCATCACATCAAACAACAAATTCTTCTCTTCTCCAGACAATCAACCATCAGGTCCAAAATTAATAACACCTAATCTATCAAAAGTGATTCTTAACGTTTCAGTAAATTCAGGTGGATTCTTCACCAAGGGACATTCATAAGGATCTCTTGATAGCCTTGGTCTTCTCAAAGGTGGATTTAATTCAGCAGGTAGCGGTTCATTAATTGGTCGGATTTTCTTTGCTACCTTCTTATATTTTGCTGCTTCCACATCTACATAAGCTTGAGGCAAAATATTTATTTTTGTATTGCCATTAAGAAATTCATCAAAGAAATCCCCTTCTTTGTCAGAATCAGAATCAATATAAGTAGGAAAATATTTTATTTCATTTTTAAATTAAACCCTTTTCCCTTTTCCTTTGTCTAATTTATCAACAAATTTTCCAAGACCTTTAATTCCCTTATCCATCATAAAATCACCTGTAAAAGAGTTGGCAGTTTATCCTCTTGCTGGAGGACTGGAATTGAATTATCACAAAAATTATTTTTTTGTGTTTTAATTATACTAAGATTTTTTATAGAATTTTGAGGAAATAATTGCAGTTTACCCTCTTGCTGTAGGTCAGAAAATAAACCATTCCAATTTTTATTCAACATAATATTTCCCATCTTCCCTCTTGATCCATTCTTGAATGTGATTGAAAATCTTGATTGAGAAGTGAGACAAAGCAAAAATTTGAAAACATAATAACAATTTAACATATTATTAACAGAATATAATTGAGAATCCACTTGAATTATCTCCAAGTGAGCTGACCTATTGCAATCTGTGATCTCATCCTGGGGAGAGATTGCAAAATTAGAGTGATCAGCCCCTGCTACCCCAAAAAATGAGGGTCTCCATAATCCCCCTCTAAACACAATTCACCAGAAGCCATCCGTTTAATACACTGCTTCTTGATGCAAGTACAAAACTGACACAGAGTAGTGATCCCTGGCCGTGTCTCAGGACCTTCATCTCCAGGAGGTACCAACTGCATATGTAGCCTTCTCATATCCTCTCCAGTAATCTCCAAACTTATACCCATGCCAGACTGATAGCCAATCTGTGCTTCAAAATCCATCAAAAAAGGACCACCAAGAACAGTTTTAACTGCCCCTCTGGCCACATAAAAGTGAACCTTACCCATAGATCCACCAATACCTATTTTGACATTCTCAGCCTTACCCATCAGCTCTGTTGCATGCCCTCCAATACCTCTGAGGTTGCTCCCAGTACCAGTTTTAATTGGAAAGCCTATATTCGTTGCTTGCTCTAAAGAAATCAAATCCATTTGAGACCATGAATCGACCAAGGCCTTTACCTCTTTACCATTAAGAGTTACCACCAGGTAACCCAGGGGAGCAGAAAAATGTGTTTCAAAATCCTCCCCAAACTTCTCAGAATTTTCACAAATATATTCCACCTCTCCAGAAGAAACCCGTCGCCTTGTCAGATTCTTCTTCTGCTTCTCTGCAAGTGCCAGACTAATAGTGAAAAGCTCCCCCAAAGATAAGGGAATCTGAAGTTGATTCACCCCATTCAAAACATCATCCATTGCATTCTCTTGACCAGATACTACTGGCCACTTGTACTGGACTTTTGATTTAAAAACCTTGGCCCTGGGAACCTCTTGAGGACCCAAATTGCCATCTTCGCCCCCATAATAACATCTTTACTACTAATAACCCTAGCTCTATCACCAGCTTCATTCACTAATCATGATCCATTGCTAGTCCTTCTTACTCCCTCCATTGGGATGGGACCGCTAAAAATTGGTCTGGGTAGTGAAGCCAAAGGTACGTCCTCCTCAGAATCCAAATCATCATCTGGCATAGGCTCACCATTTAAATTAAATTTGCCATAACTAGTGGGCCCCATATCAGCCATACCCTTCTGCATTCTATAAATTTTATCCTTAGAGTAAGTTCTTGAATTGTTAATTGCCTTGCCAGTTTTAGCCTTTAGTTTGCTCTGAAAGCTACTTATAGCTTTGGTAGCAGCTGCTCTTCTAGCAGCATTGACATCATATTTGCCAGCCATACAGTTACCCTCCACTCTAGCAACCATTGCCAGCTACAAACCACCAAAAGAAGATGAAAATGTGGCCTTACATACCTCTTTCTCTTTAACCTTGTCAGCTTTTCCACAACTTTTACCATCACCATTTTTGCCACCCTTGGCATTATCATCATCATCCTTAACCTCTTCAAACCAGGCTCTTCTTTCAACTGCCATATTCCTTCTAACTAAATCAGAAGGCACTTGTCCATTGCTGGGCTTGATGAAAGATCCATCAGGGAATTTATAAACCTTACCATCAAATAAAAATCTACCATCATCCAAGTATTTATCCAGAGTAAAACATACTCCAGCTCTGCGCCCCCTCCTATTACAATAGGAGCACACATTTGGCTCATCATAGCCACCTCTAAAGCCATTTCCATCATTACCATTCCCAGTGAAGGGGTTACCATTGCCATTGCCATTGACATTAAAATTTCTACGTTCATATCCCCTTAATTGATAAGAAATAGACGTCAACAAATAAGCAATTTAGGCCTTATTGGCCTTCTGAGTCTCTTGGACAAAAATCTTTAATTTCTTTGTTAAATTGGCCAAATGATCGACCATCTTGTTGTCCACATTGGCCTCAACTTTTGCCACCGGTAGTCCCTTTTGAGCCTTCTTGGCTTCTTGAGCTTTGACCATGATATCATTATTTTCAGCCAAAACTTCACTAACCTTGCTGACATACTGAGTGCAAGACTCCTAATACTTGTCCAACACTATTAATTTAAGATGGGCTTGAATGTTTTCTTTGATGACCTCTAAAGCTGGCAGCTTTTGTTTGCCATTGGGTAGCTCCTTCATCAAATCCTTTCTTGAGAGATCCTTCAAGATGTCCATTCAAATATCCCTACTACAAGCTGACCAGAACAGATCCTTAGATTGATTCTCATGCACCAATTCGTCCACCAGAATAAGATATTTGACCACTTTATCAAATTAAACACATAGCTTCTTAAAATCAGCCATGGAAGAAACACCACCCTTTGCCTGCCAATCACCAACAATTTTATTAAGGTCCAGCATAGTAAACCTAACACTCCATCTATTAACCATAGCCTTATACAGCTTTACCCAATCCTTATTCTTGAAAGCCTGCATAGCAATGACTTATTTTCCCACCTCCCTATCAGCAATAAAAAATCTGTCCTTCTTCACCATATCCACATGAGAAGCACCATCAACAGCAGCAGCAGCTTCATACCTGCTAATAAACCATTTTACCTACTCCCCATTAAACTTTGAGCCATCCCAAGAGACAATCCTGACTGAAGGAGTAAGAGGAAGGGATGATCCAGAAGCAGCAGCAGAAGACATCCCAATAAAGTAAGAAAAGCAATAAAACCATTAAAATAAGAAAGCCTCTTTCAGGCTAATAAAATAAATTGAAAATAGTTCTAAAGAATAATCCTCTTGCAGGCTAAGAGAGTCCTAGAAAAAGCTAGAGATTTTGAGCCCCACGTTGGGCGCCAAATATGTAGAGTAGACTCTTACAGTCACCTTGCTGCAAGCAGAATCCAAAGGAGTTGGATAAACCAAAGAAAACTCTGTCCTTCTAAGTAAAATAAGGGTTATTCAAATAATTAAGCTCCCTAGTCTACTTGAATTGATTGAAATATATAGATGAAACTCTGATTTTATGAACGCTTATTGAGATTTAGAAATAGCAGCTTTTGGAAAAGAAATACTGATAACAACAATTAAGATGCACCAGTGAAAGATCTGAAAAGATAGACTTATATATTTTTATAAAGATTTTATTTTAATGAGTTTACAATAAAAACAAGTCCCTTAGATGGAGACCTTTCCAATGATACCCTATATGTGATGAAAATATAATTGTTTTGTTGTATTTCAAAAGTGTTATAAAAATATAAATGTTATAAGGGTATTAAAATTTATTTAAATTTGTGGTTATATGTTAAAAATTGTTAATTATCAAAAAAGACTCTTATTATTGAGACTAAATGATAAAAAACATGTAGAAGACTAAGATTCCTAGTATCTACAATAAACTATTGATCTAACAAGCATAATAAATTCTAACCAAATTTTTCCACAATAGCCAAATTTTTCCACAGTCACCAAACTTTAATACAGTGACCAAAATTTAACCCAGTGACCAGACTTTCCCATTTTGAGAAAATTTTGCCACAATGAGCTCCTTTTTCCATAATGAGCTAATTTGGCCAGAGTAAGCTAAATTTGCCACAGTGAGTTAATTTTGCCACCATGACAGAATTTTTCCAGTACACTTCGCTTTTGCACCGTAAAATCACCAGAGTGAACCAGGGCAAACTGGAGTGCACCAGAGCACACCGGAGCACACCGGAAAAAAGTGGCCATTCCAAGAGCACACTTCATTCATCAAAAATACAAATCCATAAAACCATCAAATCACAAAAGAAATACCACATATAACCATTCCAAAACACCAAAAATCAACCCAAAAAAAATCCTGTTAACTCCCTTCAACCAAATTAACACCTGGTAACACCATGATTTTCTTCCAACCAAGTTCCAATAAAATTTTCACCTAAGTGGCCTACCCAGATTTGGAATGCTACAGTGGCAGGGTTTTGACTCCCCCATCTTCAAAAAGTGGTAAGAACTCCAAATAGGGTTCAGGGATCTTTTCTTTGAGTATTTTTGTTGGTTTTGAGGACTGGACCTTAGCTGCAATCTTGGTGGATATTTTCCATGCTTTTGAATCACATTCCAGTTCCTCCTCTTCCTCCAGTGACCCCTCCAATTCCTGAAACTTAGAATCAAGAGAAAGTTTCAGTTCTTTCTGCAAGTCTACTTATGATAATAAATCACCAGGAGACTTTCTTGAAGGGGCACCTAACTACTGAAGAGCCAGGGGGTGAATTCTTTCTCTTTGTGTTCTGCCTTTCCATCCTGTGCCTCACCCCTTCTCTTTTGGGCCTTTTTTTTTCTTGGTGTGCTTCATCTACTCTATGGTATTATCTGGAGCTCCCTGTCGGTGACCAATCCCCAGACTGTGGGATGGGTCCCTGACCTTTGAAAGGGCCAGGGGCCCATACTTTAATTCCAGAGTCCCCTTTCCTTCCCGTATGAACCTTCTTATCCTTCAAGTCAATTTGTGGGTTATACTGGTCCAGCCATGACTTACTGGTCTTTTAGGTTTATCACATATGCCTTACACTTAAACTACCTTCTGTCACACCAGAGCCTACAAAAAAACTTCTCTTCTACTTCTCCTCCCCCACCAGGCATTCCATAAAACATAATTAAGTGCCTATGTTTGTCCAATTTTTCTTTTCTCATTTTATTCCTTTGTAAAAACTTGTTGAAAATAAGACAGTCTGTGGCCCCACAATCCATAAGGGCTTGTAAATCCTTTGTGGTGTCAAGGGTAATTAAAGGTAATTTCAGTATAGTATGATTATCATTTACTTCAATTGGCTTACACACTGATAATTCCTCTACTAAATTTACCTTATCCTTTCCCTCCAATTCACTCAAGTAGTGAAGAAACTTAACTCCCAAGCTATTTCTTTTATCTGTGAATTTCCTGCACTATCCTCCACTTCACTAACCCTAATTCTCCCCCTAAACTCCCTTGATAGATGATCACTACTTCTGCATTGGAGGCAAAGCCCTTTTTTCATATACCTCTGGTATTCCTCATCAGGCAACCTTCTTCTACCACTAGCGCCATGTGAATTTACTGCATCAATATCCATGGAATTTGGGTACCTGGCACTGGCTACACTTGATGAGGCTTAGTTGTGCCACTGACAAGCACCACTCTATCCATCCATCTTCTGATGCATATACTCATTATCAATTTGGATAGCCAGCTTCATGAGTTCTTGGAGAGAGCTTTTACAAGGATTGCTGATTAGTTCATTTTTGATTCTTGATGAGAGCCCATTCCTGAAGTGAAACATGTGCACCCCCTCTCTCCATTTTGTGACGTAGCTGGAATGGCCCCTGAATTCTGACACATACTTGGCAACAGAGTGTTTTTTTTGTAACTGTTTGAGCACATTCTCCAAGGCTGTGGTCACATTGGGTTTGCCAAAGACTAATTCAAATTCTGCTATGAACTGATGGAAGGTTGTTGATAACTTTCTATTTCCAAGTATTTTGTTTGTATATGGTCTCACTCAGCAGGCCACCTCATCTGTGAGTTAAGAGATTTCAAATCTAATTTTTGATTGCTTATCGGGAAACTCATAATTGTTTAGAAGGACATAATAATTTACAAGGTATGCATACTGATCTGCACAGGGCTTTGTTTTCCACCAAATATTTCTGGGACTGAAATTGTTGGGCCTTTTACAGGTGGCCCTGGCATGGGGGGTGGTACTTGCTCTTTGGCTTCATTGTGGCCAAGGTATGGGGTCTTTTCCTTCACTAGAAATTCCATGAGTCTGGTGTTCTGTTCTTTCTTTGAAGAAAGAATTTCTGCTTTGTGTTGACCTGAGGGGTTCATAATCATTTTTAGTGTGCCGGTGACAGATCAGAAAAAATTTTAGGACTTAAGAGGGTGGACTACTACTAGAACTTATGCTAGCCTAAGATGTGACTGACTATGCTACTTGAGAGGTGAGACTATATAGACTTATTATTTTGGGACTACCAACAGTGAGACAGGAGTGACTATGCTGATACAGAAGTGAGACTAAGAAGTAACTGGGTTACTATATTAGTTGCCCAATGAGAAGCACCCCGCACTGCTTTCTCTGTAGAACATCCTTATGCAACATCCCTTGCTTCCACCTATTACAATATTTTGGACCCAAAGTGCTCTTTCTCCTCATCTTTAAACCCAAATCCTAACACTCTAGATTAGACTCTGATTTTTGAAATTTCACAAAAACTTGAAAAGTGAAGATGAAAATTCCAACAAGAGTGAGATATAAGCCTAGATAATCATCAGATAGGAGTTTCAGAAGCCTTATTCTCTAATTATGCAGTATAAAACCATGAAATAAATAAAGTGAAGTTTGGGAAAATATTCTCAACTTTAACGCTCAATATCTCAACAACCACTGAACCAAATTCAAATCAGTTTGTGGGAAATGGAAATTAGACTTCAGAAGAATATTCAGTTAAAATGAAAGTAGATTTGAATAAACTTAACCCTATTTCCAACTCTGATTTTCAAAATTGCACAAAAACTTGAGAAGTGATGATGAAAATTCTAACAGGAATGAAATAGAAGCCTAGATAATAATCAGCTAAGAGTTTTAGAAGCCTTATTCTCTAATTATGCAATATAAAAACATGCAATAAATAAAGTGAATTTTGGTAAAAAGACTCAACTCTAAAGCTCAATATCACAGAAACCACTGAACCAAATTCAAATCTGTCTGTGGGAAAGGAAAGATAGCCTTCTGGAGAATCTTCAGTTAAAATTACATTAGAGTTGAATAAACCTAACCCTATTTCTGACCCTGATAATTAAAAATATTTCAAATTCTTGAAAAGTGATAATGGAAATGACAAAAAGAGGAGTTCAATAGGTCCACTGTTATCCAGATAAGAGTTCTAAATATATTTAACTAAGAAATTTTCATACAAAGAAAGAGAAATCATATAAGCATGAAAAAAGGAGATGAAACTTACCTTGATTAAAAAGTAGGAATATAGAGTGAGAAAGATTGAAATTGGAATCTGGGGGAAATAGAATATGGAGTTAGTGAAATGCATAAAGAATGTGCAATGTATGTGTTTTAATGACATGGAACTAAAAAAAAGTGAAACAGGGGGAAGGGGGGGTAATGACCATGCCAAAGAGGGATGATGAGTAGGATGATGGAGCTAAAAAAAGAAAGAAAAGAGGGAGAGGAAAAAAATGATAATTTTACCTTGAAAATCAAAAAAAACACTGAAAAACAAATTTAGATACAAAAAAGAAAAAACAGAAACACAAAAAAAATTATAATTAGCAAAAAAAAAATCAAAATAAAATGAATAAAATGACTTACCTGGAGAGATGAGATGAGAAAATAAATGAAACCAAACTGTTTCAGGGATTTTTGAGGAGAGGAGGAAAAGGATATGAGGGATAAAAGAAAAAAAGAAACAGTGAAAAATTATGCAATTTCATGTTGAGTTGGTTAATGAAAACAAATGAGGCATCCAAAAAAGAGATATTCACCATAAATTAAAAATAAAAATGAATATGCAAAAAACAAAAACACCAAACCAAGTGAATAAATAACACAAGTTCAACAGTTGGAGAGTATGAAAAAAAAATTAAAAGGGTTGTGTCTCAAAATGTTGGAGGGTGATTGGAAGAAGGACAGAGCATATGCCAGTGGAAAGAATGTTTTGGGATTCAAGGGAGGGGAGAGCTGGTGTAGGTTTGGGATCCTCCTCTTCATATTTGAATGAGGAATTCCAAGAATTGAGGCAAGATTATATCTGGGATAATGATAAAGATTTGGCCCCCTTTGGATGATGTAACACTTTTTGGAAAAGAAAGACATAGAAACTAAAGTGTCTTCCAAACCAGAGTCAGAATCAGAGTCAGAAGCTAAACTTAAATTAATAGCATTCATAGCTGAGTGAAGTTACTTCCTAGTATAGAGGTGCTTCATTATTGTTGGTATAATAGGTTGTTGGTAGAAGGTTTAGGTGATGAGTGGGAAGTGGGAAGTGGAAATTTACCACCAAATGAGCAGGTGGGGTGTGTAGATGGAAGAAAATTTTATGTGTTCACCACCAAAACTAAGTATCATAGAGTGAAGAGAGACATAAGGATGTCATCCACAATTATTTTTCATGTGACTTGCAGACAAATCAATCATGGATGTGATGAGTTTGGGATCAGGAATTAGGAATGGATATTGGGGTATAAGAGGTGGAATAATCCACTATTTTGCAATCCTTATCCACTATCCCCAGGGCTAGTGGATAAGAATCTTCCACAATTAACAATTTCTGATCCTGGCAAAAAAAATTCCTCATTGCTAATTGCAGATCCCTAAACATTGAGACCCCCTATTTTATTAAATGACTTATTTCACTTATGTATACATATTATATACATTTACTTATTGTACCCATGTGTAATACATGTGTTTAGCATATTTTATATACTTATTTTACTCAGTCCTGGGAAAATCCAGGCTGATACATTCCCATCTATGCAATCATCTATCCTTTGAAAACACATAATGCTATTGATTTAGTTAGTGCAGTCATTGTTAATAAGCAATAGTAAATGGATAATCCATGAAAAGTTATGTCAAGGCTCCTTTCTACACTTCAAATAAGTCATGAGTCACACATTGTGTGACACTTTTTGCCTGACTAGATTTTACTTCAAACAATCATTTCTATACTTCAATTTTCATAATATACTGCCAAGATTAAATTGCAGCAAAATTAAGTCATCATACTTAAATGTTTAATAATTTTAATGTGTAACATCAATGTTGAGAATAGAATTTGGCACAGGTAGATCAAATATTAACCAACCAAAATTTATTCTCAATAATGAAAATCATTCATTAAAATTTAGGAATGATAACATATTATGGGTACTTTCCATAATTCTGCACCTATTGTCAGTATAGTCTAGTATATAAGTATGATATAATAGTATTTATTTATGGTCCTACTACTTATTGATAAATGATTTAGTGATTAAACCTCAGGGGAAGACTAATAAAATAGTTATACTCAAATAAAACTCACCATACTTGGATTTAAATGTGTGCTTAGTGGTGGAAAATAGATAAATAGAATATAGTTATAGCTTATATAATGATAATATCAATTTATAAAGGCTTTTAAAATATATTTCTAAATTTTAATAATTGTATTGAAGTGTTTGATTTAAATGTAGTAAGTAATTGATGATAAATAACCATTAAAATCCCTCCTTTCTTATACCCAAATCCCCTGGAGTGCACAGACCTTCAATCCAGATGATGTCACTGCTATCCCCGGCAATTACAGCACTGTGAGGTCCCATCACCTCCCCATGGCGTCCACTTCAAGCAGATTCAACACCCAGACCTCCAGTAAGGACCCTCCATCACAATTAATGAAAACACAGACCCAAAACATAATTAGAAAATCCAGATAAAAGCGGATACCATAAAGAAACAGGTAAAATAAGTAATCCAAAAGAGATTTAATGAAACCCAAAGCATATAAAAGAGAAAAATGAAGTTTCCAAGCCCCCAATAACATCCCCAAGCATCCACATTAACCCAGAAATGACCTCCCAACCCATAAATCCGTGAATATCCATCTAAGGAAGCAGATTAAGTTGTTCAAACTGATTGTATGCGCCTGATATAGATGTCTATGCTTCTTTAGGCATTTTGAATCCACTGATTTCGTCCATATGACCTAAAATAAGTAGAAAAACAAAGGTTATAGGCTATTAAGATGCTAAAACCCACTTATAGACCTAAATACACATAATATACTGCATATTTCACTGAATATGAGGTTTATGTATACATTTAAGCTTATGTATGTCCATAATTACTTAATATCACTTAAGATAAGTATATTATGACTCCATTGACACCTTAATAAGTAATATCAGGCTATGGATAAGCTATTTAAACTACTATAAGTTATATAATAGTGTAATTATTATATATATATGTATTATAATCATATATATAATTGTTTTAACCTTATTTTTAAGATATAAGCTTAATGTACTTAAGGTTATCTTATTTTAAGCATAAGAAATACTCAGTCCTAGGGATATCTAGGCTGACACTCCCTCACCCAAAAAAAACCATAAAAAAATGCTAAGACATTTTAATTAAAAGTAAGGAGTGAAATAGAAAAATAATTTTTTAAATTTTCTATAATACATATACTGAATAAACAGTATTATTTTGATTTAATTTTTTTTCAAGAGTTTTTTAAGATCAGAGATTTCATTTTCTGGAATCCACTGGCCATATTCACTCGATTTATTTTTAAATCTTAATAGATACTCAACTCCCTTTTCTTTTGTAAGGTGTCTCTTTTTAAGTATCTTTTCAATTTCTGCCTTTTCAACTATTTCTTCAGCTTGCTGTTTATGCCTTCCTCATCTTCTTGGAAATAGAGCAGTATCATTAGAATGGTATGGTTTTATAAGAGATATAGGAAATACTGGATGTTTTCTATCATATGGTGCATATAGAATAACCTCAACAGCATTGTTACCAACCATCTTTTTTACTACAAATGGTCCAATAAATGGATCTTTCAATTTAACATTACCATTCAAATTGAAATGTAGTGTGGAAATAAGGACTTCATCACCCTCTTTGAACATTTGTTCTTTATGGGCTTTATCCCATCTTTTCTTCTCATACTCAAATGCCTTATTTATACATTCTTGAGAATGTTTTCTGCATAATTCTTGCATTTGAAGAGAAGACTTAGTACCTGGATGGATATCCAATCTAGGTAATTTATTAAGAGTTTTAGCAGGGGTATTAGGTACATAACCCAACCATAACTCAAATGGCTTTTTGCCAGTGACAGAATGTACTGTACTATTGTATGCAAATTCTAAACCTGGGATAAGGGTTACCCAATCATGTGTGAATTTGTCATTGTCTTTAAAGTTAAGACCAAAAGCACAATATCTTCTTATCATATCTTCTGAAAATTTGTATCATTCTTTCTGATAGCCCATCAGTTTGTGGATGGTGTGCTGTAGAAAGTTTTAATTGACACCCTGAAACATCCATAAGTAATGTCCAGAACTCAGAAGTAAATTTAGGATCTCTTTCAGAAACTATTGCTTTGGGGAAACCTGCTATATTTAACATTTGTGTCCACCATAAAAAAGCTAAGTCCGTTGCAGAAACCTCTTTATGAGTAGGAATAAATTTAAAATTTTTTGTAAATCTATCAACAACTACCCAGAAGGAGTTATAACTCTTATGCCCTTCTATTGGCAAACCTGTTACAAAGTCTATGTTAACTATTTCCCATGGAGCTTTGGGTTTCTCAATTTGTTGTAATAAACCAGCTCTTTTTCCCGTTAATCTTTTAGATTTTTGACAAGAATCACACGTCTCAACATATTTTTGAACATCATCAGACATTTTAATCCACCAAGCTGTGTTTTTTACTCTGGTTAATGTTTTATGGATGTCAAAATGACCTGCTAATATATCATCATGACATATACTTAACATTAACTCCTTCATTGAAGGGGGAATTAAAATTACATTACTCAATTTTTTTCTGTAATATACAAAACCATCCTCAATGGAAAATTTTCCTTTTTCTAATGCCTCTTTATACTTATTTGGTAATGTTTTTATTAAAACATTCATTGAAGCATTAGATGGATCATTTAATATTGTAGTGAGTTTACTCAAGTCAGGGTCTGAATCATAATTATCAAGAATTGATTGCATAAATTCATCCTCAAGATCTACAATATAAATGCCATAAATGTTAATAATCTCTGACTCAGGAACATAAGTAGGATTATCATCATTATTAGGCAGAGGTACTCTAGATAACAGATCTACATTAGAGTGCAAGGTTCCTGCTCTATGTGTAATAGTCATCCGTCCTCTGTATACTTGTACAGCTAATTGCCATCTAAACATGTGTCTATTAGGAGTTTTCATGTTTAAGAGTGACTTAACTGCACTACAGTCAGTTATCAACTCAAATTTTCGGTCTTCAAGGTAATAATGTAGCTTCTCAAGAGCCTATACTACTGTCAAACATTCAAGTTGAGTAGCACCATATTTCAATTCACTACTTCTCAGAGTATGTGAAATATAGCAGATTACTACTTCTGACATTTTTCCTTCAATAAGTTGTTTTTGATGCAAAGAAGCACCCAGACCAATAAAACTTGCATCTTTATATAATGCAAAAGGTAATTGGAAATCTGGTAACCCCAAGATAGGAGCTGTCATCAAACATTCTTTCAACTTATCAAAAGCCTGTTGTCTTTCATTATTCCAAATGAAAGCTTCTGATTTCTTTATCAGTGTGGTCAATGGTGCAGCAATTAATTGGTAGTTTTTTATATATTGTCTATAATAACCACACATTCCAAGAAAAGATTTTACATCCTTTACATTTTGAGGAATGCAAATATTCTTTATTGCAGCCACCTTAATCTGGTCTACACATATTTGTAATCCAGATACAATATGACCAAGCACTTTTAAAGACTCAAACCCAAATTTACATTTTTTCAATGCAAGGGTCATTTTTATTTCATCCATTTTTTGAAATACCTTCTTTAAATGGATTAAGTTTTCATTATATGTTTTTAAAGAACACTATGATGTCATCAATGTATACCATTAACCATCCTTCAATCATTTCATTATGGAATGTTATATCCATTAAATTCTGAAATACTGATGGAGCATTTTTTGGTCCAAATGGCATCCTGACATATTTATAAATTCCCATATGTGTTGTTATCAACAAAAAGTTCTGTGAATTATTTTCAACAGGAATTTGATGGTACCCTTTATTTCCTTCTAGGCAACTTATATACTTAGCACCTTTAAGGGTAGCATGTATAGAGGCAATCCTTGGCAAGGGATAAATATCATCTACTGTAAATGTATTTAATGCTCTATAATCACCACACAGTCTTGCTTTATCTTGTTCATAAGAAATTAGCACTGGTGATATTACACAATATTTTGGTGTAGTTTCAACCTTCTCAAGAATTTTCATTTTTAATAACATCTTAATATTATCATCTATGTCTTTCCTCTTCATTGGTGAAGCAGGGTATGGTTTCTTTTTAAGACTAGCAGGAATATTATCCATATCACAGGTTAAAATAATTTTCATCTCATGATCTTTTACAAGGCCAAGTTCATTTGTACCATGTGCAAAAGTCATTGGAAATGCTTTAATTAAGTCCAAAATATTATTTTTCTCACCTTCACTTATCTGAGTGCCAAATGATGCTTTAGAAATTTCTGTTTCCAGAAGTTCCATCTCATTGGATTCTCTTCCTTTGCATGGAGAATTTGTTGCTGACTCAATGTGTAAAGCTGTGTTAAAAGAATTTATTTTAAATTTCCTTTTACCATTCATTCCAATTGTAAAATTATTATTAGCAGGGTCTAATTTCACACCAAACTTAGTCAGAATATCATTTCCAATGATAAAACAGTTACTAAAGTTAGTATTGTCCATTACTACAAAGTCACAAGTTACTCTTACATAACCATGTTGATGTTTAAAGAAAACAGCAGCTTTGTATCTACCAATGGGGTGTAGCACTGATCCAAAACCTCTCCAGTTTTTACTTTGTAAGGGTTCAAGCTTAGACTTATATTCACTATCTATTTTCTGTAATGTATTAGCAGAGACAACAGAAACAGCAGCTCCTGTTTCCAATACTATATTGACATCTTCACCAGAAATGATAGCTGGAACCGTGATAGGTGTCATTTTAAAGTTATCAGCTTGTATATCTTTAATGATTTCAGCATCCTCAAAATTCATTAAAGATTCATTTGAGTCCATATTTAATATTGGCTTTTAAAAGATGGAAAAATCATCTTCCAACATACAGACTTCATTTTCATCACTATATGTAATATTGCTGTCATAATCACTTGATTATTTACTTTTTTCATTTTCAGATTCAGATTCACGTTGATTTTCAACAATATTTATATTTTTCTCACATTTGTGACCTTTAACCCAAGGTTTGTTACACTTATAACAAGTATTTGTTTCATACTTTTTAGGTACTGCAGGTGCAGTAGGTTTTTTCTGCTTCTCCTGAAGTGTTTTTGAATTCTGATTTTTCACAGGTTCAACATTTTGTTTATAAGTGGAATACCTTGATTCATACTTATGGTTTAATAATATTTCATTGAAAATATTAATAAAGTCAGAATATTCAGTAATATTTAATGTTCTAGCTACAGCAATGTCTCTGACAGATATAGGTAATTTATATATTATCTTATCTTTCCATAAGTTAAAATCCATATTAGGCTCAATGGTTTTAATATTTTATTTAAATTCATTAAAAATACCATTGGTTTGTCACCATTCAATGGATTGTACCTAGTTTTCTCATAAAGTCTCTGCTGAGTAAGCCTGAATTTAGAACCTCCAAATCGTTTTTCAATAAGTTGTTTCCATTCAGCCCAAGAGTAATCTTTACCCTCACTCAACACAGCTTCAAACCATAATAAAGCAACATCCTTAAATATAGAAATTAATTTTGATGTTATTTCTTCATCTGGTAACTTATATGAGAATTTCAAGTTGTCAATTCTTTGAATAAAATGTTGCCAATCAAAGCTGGCTTCCCCATCATAAGTTGGGTACTGATCTATCTTAGGCCAGTTTTTCTGATTGGATTTTATCTCACTAATCTTAGGTAAATTCAATAACTCATTTACTCTTGATAAATGGTCTTGTATTTCCTCCTGTACGGATTTGTGACTTACATTTTCAGATTTGACACTACCACCAGATGGTTTTAGTTGTGGTGGTATAGGGAAGGAATGAGATTCACTTTTGCCAATGAAAGGATTATTGTTATATTGAGTATACTTATGATTATCCTGGTTCATTAGTAGATTGGCAGTTTCAATCTCAACTTTAGTTAATCTTTGTAGCAGCTCAGAGACACTTTGATTTGCCTGGGCAGAAGATAACTTAGTTCTTGATTCAGTTTTTAACAAGTGTGCTTCATGCAATTTTTCTAACTCACAGAATTTTTTTGAATGTTCACTATATTTGTTACTCAATGAATCATATTTAAGAGTTAGAGACAAATGTTCTTTCTCTAATTCTTTATTACGTGTTGCTAGTTGAGAAATATTTAATTTAAAGGATGAAATTGTATCACTAGTGAGCTTAACTGTCTGTTCCTCACAATCAGTCATTCTATTCCACAATGCTGAAACAATTCTATGGACAGTTGGATTATTGTTAAAATACTCTATGTCTTCCTTTTAAATTCTCTCACTCTCATGTGAACTTCTCATCTCACTAGTAGGTGGTGGCAACTGAGGATTAACTGTATTATTATTATGAATAGTACTGTTATTGTGGACAAAAGAAAAGTCAGGTGTATCTACATCAAAACCTAAATTTCTTAAATCCTCCTCTATTTTCCGCACAGATTTAACATCAATAGGATTACCTATATTGTAATTATTAGTATTGTGTTCAATCTGAGAGGGTAATCTACTTACCATGGGATAGATGCCAGTCCTGATTTTTGGCGCTTTTTTCCTTTGTAGGGTTGAACTGAGGAAGTCTGATGAGGTGGTGGATCCCTTTTGCAGCTGTGGCTGGTCCATTGTTGATGGAACCAGTCCCACTTCCATTTGTCTACCAGGATTTTCTCCTGGGAGTGAGTTGACCCGCCTGGGATAGGGGGTTGCTGACTTGGCTGACTTGGCTGGCCTCCCTTTAGCTCTGCCAGTGTCTGATTCATTTGCTGAAACCCTACCTTGCAATTGTTCTGTAATTGCTCTACCTCTTTGAGCATGAGTGCCTTTGATTCTTCCAACTTCAAAACCTGTTTGGCCAAGTGGGATAGTTGATCCTGAAGAGGAGGAGACATCTTTTTTATGGTTATATTTTTTAAAAGGGCGTCTTTTTCCTCTATGCTCATGTTCTCTGCCTGGGGGTATTGCTGACCCTCCATGGTCATGTCCTGGATAGTTTTTGTTAGCTTTAGACCTGGTATTATAAGCAGGCTTTCCACTTAGACTGTCCTGAGGAGCACTCATATTGTTAAGAATTACAATATATCACGTCTACAGAAAGGAAAAACTCTATGGAATTAGTATACAAAAGTTATTAGCAATGTTATTACTAATAAAAAAGCAATGGAGCTTACCCTGAATTTATATCTTTATTTATTTAAATAAAATATAAGAAAAATCAAAAAAATCTGTTAAAATTATAATAATAAGATTAACTAGACCTTTATAAGGGTGAATAGATAGCTTACTAAGCTTTAACCAAATACCAATTTAATTGGGTGTTATATTGGTGTCCAAATACCAAGTGAAATTGGGTTTATATTGGGTACATTTACTACTGTAAATACCTAATTTTTATGATAAAAAATTAGTACAATTATTATAAAGATTCTTTTCCGCAATCACTGAGTTATTATGACCCACTAATATGCAGAAGACCCAAATATTTGGTTTGTTTTGAGCTATACTAAGTAAAAATCACTTCCTAAGGCTTATACTAAATAATCAACAATAATCAAGGAAAGACCCCCAATTGTCAGTGTAGTCTAGTATATAAGTATGATACAATAGTATTTATTTATGGTTCTACTACTTATTGATAAATTATTTAGTGAATAAACCTCAGGGGAAGACTAATAAAATAGTTATACTCAAATAAAACTCACAATACTTGGATTTAAATGCGTGCTAGTGGTGGAAAATAGATGAATAAAATATAGTTATAGCTTAAATAAAGATAATTAAATTTATAATGGCTTTATAATATATTTCTGAATGCTAATAATTGTATTGTAGTGTTTTTTTGAATTTTAGTAAGTGAATGATGATAAATAATCGTCAAAATCCCTCCTTTCTTATACCCAAATCCCCTGGAGTGCATAGACCTTCAATCCAGATGATGTCACTGCTATCCCTGGCAATTACAGCACTGTGAGGGCCCATCACCTCCCCATGGCTTCCACTTCAAGAAGATTCAACACCCAGACCTCCAGTAAGGACCCTCCATCACAATTAATGATAACACAGACCTATAACATAAATAGAAAATCCAGATAAAAGCGGATACCATAAAGAAACAGGTAAAATAAGTAATCCAAAAGAGATTTAATGAAACCCAAAGCATATAAAAGAGACAAATGAAGTGTCCAAGCCCCCAATAACATCCCCAAGCATCCACATTAACCCAGAAATGACCTCCCAACCCATAAATCCGTGAATATCCATCTAAGGAAGCAGATTAAGTTGTCCAAACTGAGTGTATGCGCCTGATATAGATGACTATGCTTCTGTGGGCATTGTGAATCCACTGATTATGTCCATATAACCTAAAATAAGCATAAAAAAATGTTATAGGCTATTAAGAGGCTAAAACCCACTTATAGACCTAAATATACATAATATACAGCATATTTCACTGAATTTGAGCTTTATGTATACATTTAAGCTTATGTATGTCAATAATTACTTAATATCACTTAAGATAAGTATATTATGACTCCATTAACACCTTAATAAGTGTTATTAGGCTATGGATAAGCTATTTAAACTACTGTAAGTTATATAATAGTGTAATAATTATATATATATGTATTATAATCATATATATCATTGTTTTAACCTTATTTTTAAGATATAAGCTTAATGTAATTAAGGTTATCTTATTTTGAGCATAAGAAATACTCAGTCCTAGGGATATCTAGGCTGACAGTATTGCTCTCACATCTAATTACTTTAAAAGTGGAAACTGATGTGCATCAAAACTTTATTAAAGCAAAGGAATCAATGATTTTCCCAGTCCAAGATGAGAGTAGCATTTGTATCAAGAAAATTTACTATTTTGAAAAGGCAAATGTAACCCTTATCTCTCAGGTGGAACTAATTCTTATTGAATGTAAGTTGTCTTTCAACAAACATGACATACTTATTGAGTCTGATGATCAATTGCCAATTTTCCTTGTTAAGTTTAATGAATGTTGTTGGGTTCTTCTGTGGTCTTTTCCTAAATTTGTTATACATGTTGTTTTATACTGCCCTACTACCCTTCCATTTGAAATAAATAAATGTGTCAGTATGTATAGTATATAAGTATGATATAATGGTATTTATTTATGGTCCTACTACTTATTGATAAATGATTTAGTGATTAAACCACAGGGGAAGACTAATAAAATAGTTATACTCAGATAAATCTCACAATACTTGGATTCAAATGTGTGCTTAGTGGTGGAAAAGAGATAAATAGAATATAGTTATAGCTTATATAATGATAATATCAACTTACAAAGGCTTTATAATATATTTCTAAATGCTAAAAATTGTATTGAAGTGTTTTATTGAATTGTAGTAAGTAATTTATTGATGAATAATCATCAAAATCCCTCCTTACTTATACCCAAATCCCCTGGAGTGCATAGACCTTCAATCCAGATGATGTCACTGCTATCCCCGGCAATTACAGCACTGTGAGGGCCCATCACCTCCCCATGGCGTCCACTTCAAGCAGACTCAACACCCAGACCTCAAGTAAGAACCCTCCATCAAAATTAATGCTAACACAGACCCAAAACATAATTAGAAAATCCAGATAAAAGCGGATACTATAAAGAAACAGATAAAATAAGTAATCCAAAAGAGATAAAATGAAGCCCAAAGCATAAAAAGGAAAAAAATGAAATTTCCAAGCCCCCAATAACATCCCCAAGCATCCACATTAACCCAGCAATGACCTCCCAACCCATAAATCTGTTAATATCCATCCAAGGAAGCAGATTAAGTTGTCCAAACTGAGTGTTTGCGCCTGATATAGATGACTATGCTTCTGTGGGCATTGTGAATCCACTGATTATGTCCATATAACCTAAAATAAGCATAAAAAAGGTTATAGGCTATTAAGAGGCTAAAACCCACTTATAGAGCTAAACATACATAATATACTGCATATTTCACTGAATTTGAGCTTTATGTATACATTTAAGCTTATGTATGTCAATAATTACTTAATATCACTTAAGATAAGTATATTATGACTCCATTAACACCTTAATAAGTAATATTAGGCTATGGATAAGCTATTTAAACTACTATAAGTTATATAGCAGTGTAATAAGTATATATATATATGTATTATAATCATATATATATATATTTAACCTTATTTTTAAGATATAAGCTTAATGTACTTAAGGTTATCTTATTTTAAGTATAAGAAATACTCAGTCCTAGGGATATCTAGGCTGAAAAAATTCTTTATATCACCTCCCACAATTAATGATGCCTCTCATCCATAAAACACTTTTAGTGAGGTGAGAAAATTGAAACTGGAAATAGTGATTGAGGAAGCTCTTCATTTCTGGAATTGTACTTTTGGTCACAGTAGCCGTAAAAAATAAGAAAGCTCTTCAGAGGAAATATGGCATTGGGACTGCCATTTGAGTTCCCTAATGGAAACTTAGATTGTGAGGAGTGCCTCATTTCTAAATCCAAGCATAGAGAGCTCATAGGACCCTCCAACTGTCCATATGAAAAATCTGAAACTTTGGCGGTAGTTATTATGGGTTCTTTTGAATTCAATGATGATGAAGGTGGTATTTATCCTCTAACAATGCTAGATTTGGACTCCAATTATGGAAAAATTGAATTTCTCTGGCAAAAGATTCATGCAGAAAAAGTTATTAAAAATTAAATCCAATGGATAGAAAGTTGTATTGAAAAGAAACTTAAACTTTTAAAGTCTGGTAATTGAGGTGGGTTTGCTAACTATGAAATGAGCAATTTCCTGACATCACTTGGAATTACACACAAGAAGTCTCTTCCTTACAATAATCATTATAATGGTGATATTGAACATTTCAACAAGACAATATATGACATGGGAAGAACTTTATTACTTGAAAGTGGACTACCAAAATCTTTCTGGGGTCATGCTTTGTGGTCTTCCAACATTGGCAGGGGCCTTTGTTGGTCTGTTTGGCACTGTTTTTGTATGTCTTTATTGACATTGGTTGTAGAATTAGGTGTATTTTGGCTTTTATTCAGTGAATATTTCGACTATGCGTATGTGGGTACAACCATTGGATAGCCCCCGTTTTTCTCTATATTTGATGTCTTGATTATATTTTTCATATTCCAAGTTTTAAGGGGTCATTTACTCACTTTTCATTTCTAAAAGATACCTGTTTAATCTTGTTTTTTGTCTTTTATGGGCTAACCTTAATTCTTAGGGTTAAGTGCTTAGTACCATTAATTAGAGCAAATTTGGCTCTATATTTTATGTCTTAATGTTGTCATAGGTTAATTTTGTGTTTTAAGGGTTTTAGTAGTTGTGGATTTTTCTAAGTATTTTGGGCTTTATTGGAGGTTTTTGGTTGTTTTCCGGCTTCAGGGAGGTCTGGCCGCTGTGGTTATAGAAGGCTGGGGAGCGTTTCTAGAGGGTTTTTATTCAATATGGCTCTCAAAAGCGCCAAATTAGTTGCTGTGTATGGATTTTTTAGGTGGTGGTCTGTGTGAACATACTGAAGAAGACAGTTTGGGGCAACCTTAATTTTTATACAACCATCTGGTAATTATATCATTGTTTCTCACTCAGTTTTCACTGTTTTTTGGCCACAATTGGCTGTGTTTGTTGCAAGGTTAGTTCTTCATTTAACTCAACTTTGGCAACTGGTTTCTCTGATGTAGCTTTGCAACCTGCATCAAGTATTATTGCTGTTTTCTGTGCAACAAGTGCACCTTCTTTTGCTCTTCTGGTGTGTATTTTTCTGCATTTCAGGTTCTCTTTTGTTTTTGGTCTATCTAGGCTACTTTTTTGACTTTTAAGCAGTCAAGAAGTGTATTGGAAGGGGTATTGTAACAGTCTCTAATTTGCTGTAGCAAATAAATCTCACCTGGTATATCTCAAAGGGACAGGGGTTCATCTCTCCAGTTTTACTCTAACTCCCTTGTTCAAGGCCTGTAGCTAGTACTATAGGATTTTCTACAGCATTCAAATAGGTGGTTTATATTCATAACTGGCTCCCAAATACCTGCACATCTAATATGACACCATATGAAAGTTATTTGATGTGAGAACCAACTTGGACAACCTGAGAATTTTGGCTCAATATCCTATGTCCACATTCCAAAAGAATCCAGAAAGAAACTCAACCCATGCAACAGAAAATGTAGAGTTGTAGGTTATCTGGAGTCCAGCAAAGGATGGCTTTTTGTAGATGAGTAGCTCAAGAAATACTACACATTGGCTTGGGTGCAATTTACAAAACATCTCTTTTAATCTAATAATGAAAATAATAAGATAATGAAAGGAAAAATTGACAAAAAGAAGATGAAAACTGAATATATCACCAACAGTGTTAGTCTGATGATTTCAGTGCAGAAATACTACTTTTGGAGCAAGAAGAATTGGCTGTCAACATAGAGTAATAGGGCTTTTCAAGATGTATTTTGAATGCTGTCTGATATGGAAGTTTGGGTAGAGGCTATCCTTCTAGAAGATTCTACTATCACTGATGGGAAAAGGGTCTTTACAGAAAAAAAGAGACCAAAATGGTATATTGCTGAAATGGAAAACAAGATATGTGGCAAAAGGATTCACTTAAGAGGAAAGGGTTGATTACTCAGATAAATTTGCTCCAATGGCTACTTCTACTGCTCTCAGAATTTTATTGAAGCTTGCAGCAAAAAACTAATGGCCAGTCCAAAGTTTTGATGTTGTGGCTGCTTACCTCAACTCACCACTTAAAGAAGAAATTTGGGTGAAAGCACCAGAGGGCTTTGGTAGAAAATCAGGTAAAGTTATGTTTCTTTGTAAGGCTCTATAAGGCACAAAGCAGGCTGCCCATGGCTGGTGGAAAAATTTGGAGAGTAAGCTGAATTTAATGGGGTACACAGCAAGCACTTATGATAGCTCATTGTATATCTTACAAAATGATAAAGATATGGGTGTTTTGTGGATTCATGTTAATGAAGGTATCATCACTAGATCTTCCTTATCATTGCTGTCTTCTCTCCAAAGGAAATTTAGTGAACTTGTGGAAATCAAACGGTCTCAAGAAATTAATGATATAATTGGAATGAAATTTTTACAAGATGGAAATGGATTCAGCCTATCACAGCCGGCTTTGATGGACAAAATTTCAAATATATTCATTTTTGAGTATAACAGAACCAAAACAACAACATTTCCAAAGGACTGAAATCTAAGGAGTATCAATGATGAGAAGATTAAACTGATATATTATCTTAGTATTATAGGGTCTCTGAACTTACTTGACATTGCAACAAGGCCAGATATTTTTTGTGGTGAAATATTTGGCACAATTTTCAAACAATCCAGGCACAGCATATTTGGAAGAACTGGGCCATTTGACACAGTATGTAATCATGACAAAGTCATGTTATTTTTACATTTAACGTAACAGCTCAGGCCTTGTAGCATACACGGATGCAAGTTGGGGTGATGAATTTACTAGATCCACAAATTGTAGTTTGATTCTGCTTCATGTTGTTCCAATCAATTGGTCCTCAAAGAGACAATAGATTGTGGCTCTCTACACCTGTGAAATAGAATCAATGGCTCTGAGTATGACGGCAAAAATCTCAATTTGGATTCAAAATATGTTGCAAGACATTCTACATAAAGAGATAAAAGTTTCTATTTTTTGTGATAATCAATCAACCATTAAAATAGCAAAAGACCAACCAGAAAACAAATGGATATGACACATGGAATGTGATTTAAATTATTTAAACTCTCTCCTATTTAATCATAAAGCAGAATTAATATGGGTCAACACAAAGGAAAAAAAGGCAGATATATTGACAAAAAATTTGGGTCCTAATGTTATGGAAAAACGTAGGAAAGATGTAAGAGTTGTATTGAGGAGAGATGGATGGCAGAATATAGTCAAGGGGAAAGTTGTCAATGCATAAGATAGACTTAATTGTTGGGTACTTGAATACATAAGACTGTATATAAATTAGACTTAAAGTGAAATGTTAAACCACCAATAAATTGCTGGTGTTCCTAATTCAATCATCACCTGGGGGTTTGCATTGGTTTTACAAAAAATTTCTGAATTCCACTGCAAATTCCAATGCAAACACAACACACATTTGTGAACACCACTGATTCTCTGGAGCATCAGTGTGAATGCCTTTCACTTCTTGCCCATCAATCAGTCTATCATTCCTCCCTCAATGTTAAGTATTTTTCTATTATTCATTTTATTTTATCTTCACTTTCTTCTTTACTCCATACAATCTTACCTAGCTGGGTGCATAGAGGAAGGAACAAATAAAATAATACCTGGGGATTTCAGTTTATCTTTAAACATTTCATGATACTTACTTTTTCAGTTAATTTTCTTTCAATTTTTTATATATCATGAACCTTTTTCAGCCACAACTAGTGAGCACTGAATCAACCCAAACTAATTCTTTAATCCCAGATGATGTTTAGAATTATTTTTGATGGACAGCACAACATTTTATGAGGCAAAGTGCATCAAATACAAGAAACAAAGAAATAAGAAATGCAACTGTCCCCATTACCTTCCACTTGAGATGGCACATCCATCTCATTTTCACACTCCTCAGAAAGATATCAGTAACTTTAATTTTTCCCCATCTCTTCAGTAATGGTTAATCTTGTCCCAAGAAGAAATATATTTTTCATTGAAAATGATTCTAAGATTTTCAGTTTAAAAATATTTGAAACATTTTGAACAAAGACATAAGGGAATTTTGAATTCATCTTAACTTTAATGAGTATAATTAATTAGAAAAAGAGGTAAATTATAATATAGACAATCAGAAAAGATGAGAAATAACAGAAAGTTGGAATGGAAGATAGTTGATTTTAAATTTCATTCATTGAGGTATCTAAGCCAAACCAACTTAAAGTGAATTAAGGTGAGAGGCATGCCAGGCATTTGCACCAATTCTCCAGAGAATTGGTGGCATTCAAAAATGTGTGTTTTGTTTGAATTGGCGTTCACACATTTTATGTAAACCCAATTGAACCCCTGGGTTAAGAAGGTCAAGATGGTGGATTGTTTTAATGCTTAGTTACTTAATTGCTACTATCTACTTTAGTTTATATACATGCTGTTATTTAGTTAAGTAACTTAATATATATATATCTTAAGTTCCAACACCCCCTCCATTGACTACATTCTGCCATCCTAACTTTGTATCATGAACATTAATATAGTTTCTGTATTTATCTACAAAATTTGGGCCTAAATTTTTTGTTAGTATATCTGCTTTTTGATCTTTAGTACTTATCAATTGTAGTGTTGCTTTTTTGTGGAACAAATGCAAATTGCCATAGAAGAAATTTCTTTCCATGTGTCTGATTCTTTTATTTGATGGTTGGTCTGCTGCCACTTTTTTTGTTGATTAATTATTGCAGAAAATATTTACTATTAGTTTATTGCCTGTAATTTCTTCTAAAATGTCTTATATCCACATAGCTGTTTTAGTTATGGCTTCCAAGGCTGCTAATTCAGATTCACAAGTTGATAAAGCAACCAGTTGTTGTCTTTTTGAAGACCAATTTACTGGTACTTCTTTGAAATACATAATGCCTCCATTTGTACATCTTGACATGTTGTTGTTCTAGTTTGCATCCCCAAAAGCCTCAATTACTTTGTCTAAATCTGGGAAAATATGAAAATGATGATCTTTGGTTGAAATTACATTTTGTTCTAGGTGTATCAGTGCTTCCCAATAAGAAGGGTTGGGATTATTTACAAACCTTGCCAGATAATTGATGGCATATGAAATATCTGGTTGAGTACCTACTTCCAGATAGTTTAAGGAGCCTATTAGACTTAAATATTTGGTACATTTTATTTTTTCACCTTCACCATTTTTTAGTTTGCAGTCTTTTGGTAATATATTCATTTTATTAATTATGCACTACACAATATAGGGGGTGGAGTTGCTAGCAAGTCCTCAACCTGAACTCAGATGGAACTCAGACTGAACTTATACTGAACCCATTCTGAACTCTACTTGAACACCCACCTAAAAATGTTTTGCTGAGTGGTGTTTATCCCTGATTGTATGGTTCCTTTATCAATAGCTCAATGTGTGTTCAATCTTTGGTGAGTTTGGGTCCAAGGTTGCGGACTTGCTAGCAAGTCTGCCCCCCATATTGTCTGGTGATAGTACCTTTTAATTTGTCAGTTATATTTTTAATGAGAGTAGGTTGAGATAAAATCAAGCGACTTTTATTACAGATAGCCTTTACTTCAATTATGTTAGTGAGTTTGTATTCCCATTTGATTTTTAAAAGTTCCATCAGTCTTTGTTGGAATGTTTTCAATGTTGCTTCACTATTGCCTGTAATTACACCATCATCTACAAGAATCCATAGTATACCTGCATCATTATTGTTTTGTAAAATGCAAAGTAAGTTGTCATAGTATCTGGGAATATATCTCATTGATATAAGTTTTGTTTCAAGGTGCTTCCACCAGCATCTCACTGCTTCTTTTGTACAATATAGTTCTTTCTTTAGTTTCATAATTTTTCTTTTGTCATGTGCAAAACCAGGAGGGGCCTTCACCCAAATGTCTTTGTCAATTAAAGAATTCAGGTACGCTGCCACTACATCAAAATTATGAACTGGCCATTTGGTAGCTTCTGCAATTTTTAGTAGTAATCTTAACAATGTGAATGCAGCTGTTGGTGCAAAGGTTTCCAAATAATTTACACCCTCTTTTTGTAGGTAACCTTTAGCTAAGCACCTTGCCTTTCTTTTTATTTAATTTCCTTCATCGTCTGTTTTTCTGTAAAACCTCATTTTGCTTCTGTAACTTCTTCATTTTTTGGAGGTTTGTATTAAAACCACACATTTAAATTGTTAAGATTTTTGATTTCTTCATTACATGCCCCTAAACACTCTTTTTTCTCTGTACTCTTCATTGCTTGTAAGAATTTAGTTGGTGTACCACTTTCAATTGACTTAGATCTGGCCTCAATCTTATGTATTGTGTCCTCCTGTTCAAAAAATATAATTTCTTCCATAAAATCATTAAAAGTTAATTTGTTCGTCAGAAATTCAATAGCCATCTTATCTTTTTTATCAGCTGTACTTGTATTTTTATCTATACATGGTTCTTGTTTGCTAAAAGTAGCCCATGATGATGATATTAATTTACCATTTTCTAAGTAAAAAAATAACCAGCCTTTAGTAGATTCTAAATATCCCTTTACTTTGCATTTCCTGCTTCTATTATCTAGTTTCTTTTTGGTTTCTTTGGGAACATGAACTTAAGCTTTCAACCCAAAGATTCTCGAATGATATATACTAGGTTTTATTTTTAATAGCTTCTTATAAGGCATCATATTGCTTCTACATGTGTTTGAGAGTTGTTTTTGAGTGTACACAGCCCATTTGAAAGCTGGTCCCAAAATTTTTTTGGTAATGCACTGTCAAGTAAAATTGTAATACCCATATGGAAAATTGTTTAATTTAATCTTTCAATATCCCAGTTTTTTTTGTGGTAATATGGGAGTGAAAATTCATGTTATATACCATGTAAGTACAGCCATTCTTTCATCCTTTTGTTTAAAAATTCACCACCATTGTCACTTTTTAAAATCTTAATTTTTACATCAGCTCTTCTTTCTAACCATGGAATATAATTTTTAATAATTTTATTATCCTTGTCTTTAGTTTTAACAATTTCTACATTACCATAGCTTGAACCTAAATCTAACATGGTAAGTGGGTACATACCTCCATTTGTAGTTTTTACTTTTAAAGAACCCATTAGATCCACTGCTAATGTTTCTCCTATTGAATGTTCTTGATTTGATGGGTTTAGAGGATCTGTTCTTCTCAATTTTTCTAATTTGAATTCTTCACATTCAATTGCTCCTGAAGGTAATATGTCAGGGATACAGTCTCCAAGCTTATGGTTGAATGATATTCTTATTTTTCTCAGGCCTCTGTAGCCAAAAATTCAATGCCAGTATTGTGGCCTGACATTTTTTTCAATATCTAACTTTAATTTATTCATTTGAGGCTCTATTAGTTGGGTTTTATTGTTCAAAATTTTTGTATTTATTTCAGATAAAGATGGAATAGGTACAAGAACATTAGCACATAGTAACATGTTTAGTAAGTGATTAGGAAAAAGTTGAGGTAGAGTCCAACTCCTGTTGTTGAATTTTGCCATAAATATTAGTGTTCCATCATTGCTAAAAATTTCCATATATTTTCTGTTGAAATATATCTTACAACCAGCTAATATCAAGGATGCTTGTGAGATAAGGGTACCTGAGGCCTTCTCACAATGATAAACTTTTTTTAACTCAATGTTGTTTCCATTTGACCTGGTAAAATCAGAGATACCTTTCCTGTAATAAAATTAGTGGATCCATTAGTTGCTACTTTGAGTGGAATTGGTTTTGGTTGAGTAATGTACAGTGAAAAAAAAAATTTCTCCTTTGAAATGATGTGTTTCTCTGCTATCAAGAAATGGCAGTGGACCATCATAAGAAATTGAAATTTTTTCTTTTTGGACTTTGGATGGTTCTCTTGAGTCATAAATTTCAAGTAATCTTGATTTCATTTGTTTCTTATCTTTTGTGTAGTGCTGGTGGTAATAATCAGCTTTTCTGTTGTCTTGGAAGTTTTGTTGTGGAGCTATTTGTGGTAGTTGTTGATAAGGCATCTGAAAAGGATAAGAGTTTGGTGGTAGAGTGTATGTAAATTGTGGCATCATGAGATACATATTATTTGGAGTAAGAGCTGGGTAGAAAGGAATTGGGTAATGAGCAGTGTAATTTAAAATTATTGGTGTTAGAGGGTTGTTGTTTTGTTGATGCACAACAATCTGAAGCAAAGTGATCAGGTCTGTTGCATCTGTAGAAAACACTCTTGTTAGATGTTTTCTTTGTGAATTCCGCATCAATTTTTTCAGGATCATCTTTTTGCACTATTTCCGTTTGTTGCAGTACCATGATTTTATTGTTTGATGATAAAAACTTTTAAGACTCTTGTCTTTTAAAATCAATTATGACTCTAGATATTTCCTTTGATGAGGTTTCATCACTAAGGTAGTATAGTGTATTTATTTGTGTCATTATGTTGTCTTTTAAATGTGGTTCTCCTTGGGCTTAATGTTGAAGAATTAGACCAATAATATTGTCTAAAGTTAATTCTAGGCCTGATGACCTTATTGTCCTAAAATTCTCATAAATATCTTGTGTATATTTGACACAATATTTGAAATATTTGAGGTGAATTTTAAGTAATTCTTTCCAGAGATTGATGTGGTGAATAAAGGTACTCTGGTTAAAGTGTGTTACTAGGAAAGCTAGTAATTTAAAAGCCATTGGATAAGTGCTGTTTGCTATAAGTTGTTGCACATCATCTTCCACACATTCAATCAACAATTCTCTGAAAATGTTCTCTTTTTGAAGATTAATTTTCCATTCTTGATTATCCGCATAGTATTTGTCTCATATCACCTTTCCGATTAATTGTCAAACTTTGCATAACCAATTTTGAAATTTATTTCCAGTTGTATTAAATTTTGGTGTTGCATCAATCCAGGGTTTAGCTTTAGTGAGTTTAGTGAACAGGAAATCCTCATCCCAACCAGTTTTAGTGAAGGTCCTGACTTGTTGACATTTGGGAGGTACCTTTTCCTGTTTGGTCAAGTTTGCCAAAGATTCACCAGGTGTTGTAGCCGGTTCAGGAGGTTGTCTCCTGGAGGTAGAAGGTGGCTGAGACATTGATGATGGAGGATAAAAAATAAAAGAATTAAGAAAAGGAATATAATAGAATGGAAAGGAAGAGAGAAAGAAGAAAAAAAATAAAATTTAAAGTAAGAAAAAAGAAAACAAAAACAATAGATAAGGAATAATAGATAAAGTATAGGGAAAGAGAAAAGAAAATTTTAGTTTATTATTTTATTTATTTATTTGTACTTTTGGTAATTGGGTACATCCATGCCACTTAGAATGGCTCACTTTTAGGCTACTAAAAATGACCTAATTATACTTTAAATATTTTCTTTTTATTTTATTTTTGGTAGAAATAGAATTAGAGACATATAGAGAGAGAGGAAAAGAGAGAGAAAAAAGGTGAGGGAAGAAAAAAAGAAAACAAGAAAAAGATGTTCTGATAAGATAAGGAAACCCTTTTTTAAGTATAATTTATTCCACTAAGGGAAGGAAACCCAAGCAAAGGGAGAAAGAATGAAGTAGAAAAAAAATTAATTTTAATTTTTTTAGGTGGGAAAGCCCATAACCTGAGAATGTCAAGATGTTGGATTTGTTTAATGCTTAGTAACTTAATTGCTACTATCACCATGGGCAAAATTATGTCATGATTTCATTTTGGGTGTCAATGTCCTGCACTAAAATTGGACATGGTGCAAAACCCCATGTCATGCACAAATTACGTGACACAAAATCACATACATGTCCCACACTAAATCATGCATGCTTTGTTACCTTCAATAGATTGTTTTGTGTGACTTACTATGTATCTAGGTTGCCTATGGTTTCTTCCACATTAGGGGGTATCAAAGTTAGAAATCTTTCATTTCAAAATACCTCTTTATTCCACCAAATCAACCATGATTGTTTTTTAAAATATGCCATATTGTGCCCCCAAAACACATTTTTACTGAGAATTAATTTCAAGTTTGTGGATTTCTATTTGTTTTGTGAAATAACTTTTAAATAATTACAAATTTCTAACTTTGATACCCCCTATTAAGAGCATCCCCAGCTGTGTTGGTAAAGTGGTTTGGTATGCATATTTTACTGACTTATTCCCCAATCATTGCTCAATTAGACTCTAGTAACTAATTTTTTCTGTAGTCATATAATCAAATGAGCAAAGTTGCTTGAGTAGCTTGTGTAATTTCAAAAAATTTGCGCCACTTTTTTTCAGCTCAACCATTAACTACTGAAGCCAGATGTGCCTCATTAATGGATTTTCCATTTTTTGACCCTCATTTCACACAACAATAGCCACTACTATTCATTCAATTACTACATATATTAGCATTAAGCACTTCAGCCACACCTTCTCATCTATAATAGCTCAATAACAACTCTTTTGTGTTGACTGAATCTTGGAAAAAAGGTCTCCTAATTGACACCCCCAAGAAGAACAACTTGCTTTATCATGGATAAGCATTAGTGAGCAACCGGAGTGCTTAACATTTGACTTACAGTCCTCTGTGTCCAATATACACACCATGTAGCTATATGTTGTTAGAAATATAAAGAAATAGAGTTTTCCAAATGCAAAAATGGTGGTGAAACCTGGTTGAGTTGTAGGCACTATTTGTATTACAGTAGTCTTTCATCAGCTGGTGATGTCCATCCATGTGATTGCAATTAATAAATATTTTTTGTGGGCTTTATTACTTGAAGTCATTCTCTAAATATGATCTCTTCTTCTTCAATAGATTTTAGTTCATCTATAATGTTCATGAATTGTTGTGTCATTTTATTGGAGATGTGTTAAATTGATGTGTGCTAGTAGTTATTGAATGAGTTACACGATTGATGAATATTTTTTAACACATGTTTAGTTAAATAATTTGCATACAGCTGATGAATATTTCAATTAAGTAATAAATGGTGCCAGTAAAATGCATATAGCTACTGAATATTTGCTGAAATGGCTGCAGATGCTCTAAGTACATACAGTCCCAGGAAATAAGTCTTCATCACCCCTTAATTTGAGATTCATTTTTTCCATTGTTGTTCTTTCCCTTATAACACCAATGTCTTGTTGATACCCAGTAATAATATTATATTTTCTTGTTCTTTTGCCTCTCAAGTTTTACTATGTATTTTTTTCATTTCCTTACCCTCACTCAATAAAAATTATAAGTGTACAAAATGTCTGCAATTTTTACAGTTTTTTAGAAAAACATGCCCACTTCTTGAGCCAGAAATTTCCAGAATCCAACTGAACTCAAAGCTTTTGTGGCTGGGATGTGGATGGGGAGATGTAGCCAATCCCAGATATCACGTAAATTGTAGCTCCCCCGCATTACTGTCCACTCCATCCTTGACTGTTTTTGGACCTGTCAAACTGTTGAAACTGACTCTTGCAGTGGACGCCCATGCAAGACATCTGACCAAGACTTGCGAGAACTGGGGCACCTTCTCAAAAAAAACCAAAGTATGAAACTTTACAAGGTTTGCAACTCTTTGATGACTTGTTGCTCACCTTGCACTATCCGTAAGTGTGCCCATGAATTGGGCATGTGGAACCAAATTTCTGTGAAGAAGCCATTTGTTGGAGAGGCCCATTGTCAACATTGTCTTGCTTTTGCTTGCCGTCATCTTCACTGGACTGTTAATGACTAGAAGAATATTATTTGGACTGATGAGTCCTCATTTGAAATTGGAAGGGCCTCATGCACAAAACTGGTATGGTGTTCAACATCCAAAAAGTATAATATTGATTGTCTTCAACCAAGTTTCTGAAGCAACCATTATTCAGTTATGGTGTGGGGAGGTTTTTTCAACAAAAATAAAGTCCCTCCAGTCATCTTTCCTGCTCAACATCAGACTTCAAAGACTACGATAGAGAATGTCTATTGTGGAACCCTTCTCCCCTTTTTGGATGCTCATGACAAACACAACACACTTGTCCTCATGGAGGATAATGCACCAATTCACACCTTCAATCAATCATCAAATTTTTGCCAGCTTGTCAATTTGCAGAAGATTGAGTGGCCTTCCCAATCACCTGACTTGAACCCAATGGAAAATGTGTGGAAGATAATGAAAAATAACATTCATCAATACTATAACCCAAAAAACAAAGACAAAAAGATCCAAGCCTTACATATGTGTTGGAACAACCTTCCTGAAGATTCTTTATATAAAATAGTTGCCTCTATGCCTGAAGGAATGAAAGCTGTTGTTAATGCTGCCGGGGGGCCTACCCACTGGTGATAGATGAAAAATCCTTATTTTTTTTGAATTTTTTTTTTCATATGATTATTACACTATCCCATGGCTCTCTAATGGTGTTACTCACAACATTGGGAAGCTGCTGGTTGTTAACTTAGAAAACACGGGTCTGAAAAAAAGTGAAAATACAAAAAAAGTGACTGGGAATGTTTTAGTTTTAGCATCATATTGAGATTCTTGAGGTCCTGATTGACTATGATACAAGTTTGCAATGAATTCTGAATGGTTGTTTGAGAGTAATCAAAAGTTTAAGGGGTGATGAGGACATATTGCCGGGCACTGTACATCTTCCCATAGGTGTATATTTTATGGTGGTGTTTTTAAGAAGAATTATCACAAGGTAGAGTTGCTGGGGCAAGATGGTCTATGTGGTTAGATCATCACCTGGATTGCCACTAGTCACTCACCTTGACTTTTGTGTTGCAGGTTTGAATCCTTGCTGCCTCACCCCTTTTAACCACACCCTCTTTGTCCATGGTTGGCACTCTTGTTTTCATGCTGGTGTTGATGTCTTGTTCTCCCAACAATATCTCTATTCTCCCTCAGCAACCTACAGTGGATGGACACATGTGTGAAGACTGGAGAACCCCCCCCCCCCCACTTTGCCATCCCCCATTATCTGGATGATCATGCTTGGTCATTCACCTCTGGTCAGCTGCGGAATTCCACTCCCCAAAAATTCTTTCTAAAATCCCTGCCCATCAAACCATGACCCCTCAAGTATTACCCTCCCCCCCTTGGCAACCCCATATGTGTTCTCAAGCCACCTGGCTGCCCCACCCATGTCATCCTTTCAATTGCCATGTTGTTACCTAACTCATTACATTCATTACTCCCCACTTGTACCTAGCCAGTTAGTTTATCATGCCTTCATGCCCCTAGCTGGGTGAGATTGTAAGAAATTAAAAAAAAAATCCTTTCTTGATGGTGCCTTAGTTTTTTTTTACTTTTATTTTTATAGAGTACTTGGTAGTATGGTGCTATCTTGATGGGGGGTGGGGGGGATGTACTTTGTTCATTATACTTTTCTTCACTCTCATTAAATACATCTAACTATTGTACTAGCTTACTTTAGATTTTAGATATTTTGTTACTTTTAAGTTTTTTCTCTTGTTTTCCTTTTTAACACTCTTTTTAACTTAGTTTACTATTCTCTTTCATTGTCACTTGTTACAATCTTTTATTATTAGTGTAGGGTGATTTTGTCTAACTAAGTGGGGGGATGTTATGGTGCTACCATACTATGTACTTAGCTAGTCTCTTATCAGTATATAGTGTAGCCTCCGAGTACTTCGGAGACCTTTCCCTGGTTCTGCAAGGCATCATTCTCTACATATACATGCTGTTATGTAGTCGAGTAACTTAATATATATATGTCTTAAGTTCCGTCACGGGTGACGATCGCATTGGGAACGCCAGCGATTTGTTGGTGGTGTTAATTATCAATTTCCTCTTGATTACCACCACTCTACTTCATTTTTTGCATCCCAGTTGGCAATTTCATTTAGCGCACCATTTCATCAGCTTGAGGTTGTCTTGAGGATTATACAAGACTTACATTTAAGTTAAACAAAAGCAGCAGTGCCCTAAAACCTATGGTGCAGCCGATGCGTTTAACTCCGGTTCACTCTGAGCGAAGCGCTGACACTGCTACCATAGTGATGCTTTTTGTAAGTGTAATATGACGTCGGTTCCCTCTTCATGTGTGACTATCTAGAATGGATGCCTGGCTGATGCCGGGGAGCATCAGGAAAAGCCGTAATTTTTCTAGCTGTCAGTCCTGTAGAAGACTTAATTTGTTACATGTTCTTTCCCCGATTGTAAAGATGCTACTAATTTGAGCCACGCCATTCTTCAGGTGTCGGTCTCTATTATGGACTCTAACCTGTGCACATGCTGTGGTAGATAATGATACTTATGACTCTATATTGACCTACGACACGATCGACACCTGGAAAACAAATTTTATTGATGAAAAAGAGTTGGTTTACGAGATGCGAAGCTCCGAGAGCAAGTAAAAATCTACATAAAGGCAGCTTCTTTTTGGTGATTTTCCCACTCACTCAAAAATTCCTGACTTATAATTATCAGCGAAGATGAATTTCTCCTATTATATTTTTCAAGCCTTGATTTTATTGATCTCTCTCAGCTTGTGTTATTGTCAAAACTGTGATGAGATTCGTGATACCGGTGTCGAAGGTTGTAGAATCATATATATCTGCAATTCCCAAGACAGTGTTTTTGACCAACATCATCTCTACAGGTGTCATCATTTGTTATAGGCATAAAAACACTGAAACCCTTTCACTGTTGTGCATTAATACCAATGATGCTACAGCCTGCGACGGGGATACCTCTTTAGATGATTCTTCAGATATTTACAGAGCCTGTTACAACGGTATGTCGAATGAAATAGAGTAGAATCAAGGAGCAAAAATGCTAAGGCTATATTTTTGATTCCTTTCATCCTCAAGATGTCTCTGATGGGACATGTATAGATAGTAGAGATAAGAAGGTGGCAGCTGGTTGTAACTCAATTAAGCGATTCTCTCAACCGGTGAGCAATAACGGCTTCGAATTTAATTCAAGTAAGTCAGATTTCTAAACCTGGAGAAGTTCACCCATCTACTGAGTTATCATATTAATGAGACTCTGCACTATTATAGTGGCTCTCTGTTACAACGGCAATTAAACGGCAAGGGTAAAGTCTGGCGGTTTGTACCCTCGCGGTTTTTCTTTTCATATAAGCTCACCCAACGAAGGACATGAAGAGAGGAAGGACAGCATGGGCAACTTGTGAGATTATGGGTGAAGGGGAGAGCACTGCAGAGGTTATGAAGGGGACTTTATGCTCTTTGGCAATTTCAAAGAGTGAGTTATTGACAGTTTTACACAGTGAAGTGTTATTTTGAGATTGAAACTCGGTCATCAAACAATACTGCCAAGAACATGTACAGTCGTTATCCTAACTCTAGGAGAATTGATAATGAAAAATATCATTTTGCTAGTGTTGTGTGTAGAAGGCCATATGCTTAGTGATTTATTCAATAGGGGGTATCAATGTTCAGGGATCCACAATTAGGGATCAGGAATTTTTTTTTCCGGGATCAGACATTATTAATTGCGGAAGATTCTTATCCACTAGCCCCGGGGCTAGTGGATAAGGAATCCACGATAATGCATTATCCCGCCTCTTATACCCCAATTTCCATTCCTAATTCCTGATCCCAAACTCATCACATCCATGATGGATTTGCAAGAAAGTCACATGACTCATAATTGCTGATGCCATCCTTAAGTCTTTCCTCACTCTATGCTACTTAATTTTGGTGGTGAACACTTAAGTTTTTTTTCTATCTACACACCCCAACTGCACATTTGGCGGTGAATTCCCACTTCCCTCATCACATAACCCTTCCACCGGCAACAATGAAACACCTATCTACTAGACAGCTACTTCACTCCACTATTAATGCCATCACTTTACTTTTAGTTCTCTACTATAAATCTGACTCTGATTTGGAAGATGCTTTAGCTTATATGTGTTTTCTTTCCAAAAAGCGTTACATCATCACCAGGGGGCCAAATCTTTATCATGATCCCCGATATGATCTGGCCTCCATTCTCAACATTC
The DNA here is from genome assembly GCA_030280995.1 of Hemileia vastatrix. Lineage (NCBI taxonomy): Eukaryota > Fungi > Basidiomycota > Pucciniomycetes > Pucciniales > Zaghouaniaceae > Hemileia > Hemileia vastatrix. The sequence goes on along the minus strand of JASXTE010000001.1, from coordinate 25,359,817 downwards.
CTCATTTAAACTTCACCCAACTTTTTAGAACTTCTCCCGATTCTTTCTTCAAACTTTATCAACTCATTTCTGAACATCCTATCTTCCATAACAATTCTCATAACAAACAGCGTAATCCTGCCATCCAACTTGCTGTTGCTCTATGTTGCTTTGGCTCAAATGGAAATGGTGCTGCCGTAAGACGTTTGGATAATCTCTTTAACATAGGATATGGTACCGTGATATTATACACCAAGCGCTGTATGATTGCTATCCTTTCCCTCAAGTCTCAAACTCTTGCTTGGCCAACTCCAGAACAGCGACTTGAATCCTCTCAAGTAATGCAAGCTGAAGGTTTCCCTGGCTGTATAGGTTTTGTTGATGGCACAACCATCCCTTTGAGTCAAAAGCCTGCTCATGATGGCAACCATTATTTTGATCGCAAAAAAAAGTTTCTTCAAAATCTTATCCAAGTTCTTATCTTTCACAATCTAACTTTTTATCTTCTTTCTAGATACTCTATTGCCGTTCAACTTGTATGCAATGTCAATAACAAATTTATTGCTTTTGACAGTGGCTGCCCTGGATCATGTCATGACTCTTCCGTCTTCCAAAGAATGAGGATTTCTCAATCCCCTGACTCATACTTTGACGAATCTCAGTACCTCCTTGCAGACTCTGCATATGCAAGTGGAAAGTACATTATACCTGCTTTCCGTGGTGCAACTTCAGAAAATGACCCCAAAACTGCCTTTAATTATCACCTTGCACAATCAAGAGTACAAATTGAACATGCTATAGGTATTTTAAAGGGACGATCTTCTAGTCTTTGGGAGCTCAGAATCCAGTTTCAAAAACAATTGGAGATCAAAACTGCAAATCATTGGATCTTGACTTGTGTAATACTCCACAATATTCTAGCTGATTTAAAGGATGAGTGGAATGATCTTTATGAAGAAGAGGATCCTGAACCACCACTGGCACTCCCCTCCCTTGATTCACAAATCATTCAATCAACCGGCATATGCTCCATTATAATGCCAATTAATCTCCAACATTTCACTTCACAATGCTTTTAATTTTTAATTTTATGTTTTCATACTCTCCAAATGTCCTCTTTGTGTACTTTATTCACTTGGTTTGGTATTTTGGTTTGTTGCATATTCATTTTTTTTTTGAATTTACAGTGCATATCTTTTTTTTGGATGGCTCATTGGTTTTCTTTCACCAGCTCAACATGAAATTGCATATTTTGTCAGTGATTTTTTTTTTTCATTCATCACTCATATCCTTTTCATCCTCTCCTCAAACTTCCCTCAGTTTTTTTGGTTGCATTTATTTTCTCAACTCAACTCACCAGGTAGGTCATTTTTTTTCTTTTTTCTTGGTTTTTTATTTGCTAATCATGATTTTTTTTTCTTTTTCTTTTTTTTTTCTTTTTTTTTTTTTTTTTGTAAGTGCTTCATTTATTTTTGTTCTAGGGTAAACTATTTTTTTTTTGTTTTTTTCTCTTTTTTCTCTTTTTTTTTTTGTTTTTTTTCTCTTCTTCACCTCTCTTTATCATCCTAAAGGCCCCCCTTTTTCCCTCTCTTTACCTGTCTCAATACCCCCTTTTTAGCTGCCTCAAATCCCCCTTTCCCCCCTCTTTAGGTCCCTCATCACCCCCCCTTCCCCTCTCTTTTGCCACCTCAACCCCCCCTTCCCCTCTCTTTTGCCACCTCAAACCCCCCTTCCCCTCTCTTTAGGTGCCTCAAACACCCCCCCTTCCTTACCTCCTCCTCTACCCCCCCTTTTAATTAACAAACGATTGTTGACGATCATTCATTAACAAGCAGGGAGGGGGGGGGGGGGGGTAGAGGAGGAGGTAAGGGAGTGGAAGGGGGGGGGGTTTGAGGTGGCTAAAGAGAGGGGAATGGGGGGGGTTTGAGGCGGCTAAAGAGGGGGGGATAGGGGGGGGGGGTTGGGACATATAAAGAAGTGTAAAGGGGGGGATTAAGGTAACTAAGGGAGGGGATTTGGGGGGGGGTTTTAAGGTAACTAAGGGGGGGAATTCGGGGGGGTTTTGAGACAATTAAGCAGGGGGTTTCAGGGGGTTTTTGAGGCAGGCAAGGAGAGGATTTGAGGGGACTTTTGAGGCAAGGAGGGAGGGATTTGTAAGGGGATTTCAAATAAATAAAGGAGGGGAAAAGGGGAAATTTATGGGAGATAGAGAGGTTTTACCTACTTTCAAATAAATATACTAACAATTTTTTTTTTGTAAATTTAATTAATTTTTTAATTTTTTTGGCTGGCAGTATTATATATATATAAAAAAAAAATTCTTTCTGTTAAGAACTGTCCCTCTTATTTACAAATCAAAAAAGATTTTTAAATTAATTTTTAATTTTTCTAGTAAATAATTTTTCTGGTTTTTTTTTTATTTAAAAAATTTTTTTGTTTTTGATTTTGATTTTACTGAATTTTTTTTTTTCAGGATCTTGTGAGAAGGTTTTTAATAACCAATCTTCAGGTTCACTTTTAAATCTTTTTTTTTTGATTTAATTTTTACTGAAATTTTTTTTTTGAATTAATTTAATTATTATTTTTTTTAAAGGATTTTGCTTTTATTGTGTTTTTTAAAATAAAACCTCAGGTTTTTTTTTTGATAAATTATTTTTTTGGAAAAATTTTTACTGATCTTTTGGTTTTTTTTTTTTTTTCCAATTTTATTTTTCAAATAAAAAAACAGCTTTTTTTATTATTAGGTGAGAATTTTTTAAAAAAAAAATTGAGTTGAAATTTTATTGACAATTAAATTATTTTTCAGATCAAAAAAATGTCTTCTTCTTCAGATTCACCCCTTACTTCTCTCTTATCTTCATCTTTATCTTCTTTATCATCTTCATCTTAAACATCTCTATCATCTTCTTCGAAATCAACTTCCATACAATCATCTTCTAAATCATCAAAAAAAATAATGATAATCAGTCTCATAAGAAGAAAAGATATCTGAAAAAAAAAATTCATCATCTAAATCATCAAAAAAATTTAAGATAATCAGTCTCATCAGAAGAAAAGTTATCTGAAAAAAAAAAATTCATCATCTAAATCATCAAAAAAAAAAAAATAAAGATAATCAGTCTCATCAGAAGAAAAGATATCTGAAAAAAAAATTCTCTGTGAAAGTTATTTTTGTCATATCCCAAACATTTTTTTTCATAAAACTAAAGTAGATAAAAAAATCAATATCCAAAAAAATTACCAGAAGATATCAAATATCTAACTGAATTTGGAGATGATGGAGTTGTTGCAGTTATCAGTAATTCTTATATGGCTCAATTCATATTGGAAGTTCATTCATTTGATGGTGTAAAAGATGAAACTTTTAATCAACTATCGGATCTTATCATAACTCTTTATCAAATGGCTTTGGTTTGATTACCTATAAGGAATACGAATTTGTTGGGTGGTATCATGATTGGATTTGGTTTGAGACCAGGTTTTGTTAAAGGATATTCTCTTGGTATGTCTAATAATTTTTTTTCCATTCTTAATATCATTTCACTTATTTCATTTATATAGACATATATTCGTTGGTCAAGAATATCTCTAAAGCTCAAAAAGATGAAGATTTTCGCTTATGGGACACTCTACCTTCCTTTAACTCTTTTCTTGCTTTTCGACTCAAAAAGCTCTGTAATAAAGCATTTGAAAAAAATCATGAACTAGCAACCAAAGTTGGAATACAGAATTGGTGTGACTCAGAATGGGAAGATATCAGCCACAAATATCTTTTATTTTCTAATGTTATTATCACTCATTCTGGATTTCACAATAGGATTCATATTGATAGGAATAATGCCAATTTTCTTACTTTTGGTATATTTTCATATATCAATCCAATAACTGGCCACCCAATACCATCTCCAGCTAAAATCAAAGGACATGGTTTATATTTTCCAGACCACCAGTGCATCATTGATTTTGGTTTGGGAAATGGTATCATGGAAACTATTTGGAATTCTTCTAAGGATAATCATCAAACGACCAAAGCTCCTCCTGGTTTGGAATCCTGTCAAGATTTCACACATTTTGGTTGCTAATTTCAAATCAGTCATAAGTTGATTCAAAGAATCAATAAGGTAAAGAAAGAAGGTAAAGTTATTCAATTTAAAAAAACTTTATCTAGATCCAAAAAGTATGGGGATTAGAGTTGTCATCGAAAATTTTATATTTTTTCATAAATTTTTAATAAATATTTTTTATATATCAATTTGCTCAAGTAATGTGATGAGCCAATGACCTTTGGTTGTATAATAGGTAATCATGATAACATTTATTTGTTTCATGGGGTTCTACTTACCTATACCTGTGGAAAGTCCCAAACTTTTGTTTCTCAACTTGGTCTGCATTTTGGCTTGAGGAAATGTCATTACTTTAAACTAGGGAAATTGATATATATTAGATATTTATTTAATAATTTATTTAATAATATTAAATTTAGATGACTTCCACCCCTTACTTCAATAAAATGCAGGGGGGGGGGTATTGCCAAATTTTCAAATCTGACATGTGAAATTGATGACCTAGAAAAATTTTGGTGATAACCACCCCTTACTTCAATAAAATGCAGGTAAGAGTATTGCCAATTTTTTAAAACAGATATAGAATTTTTTTGACTTGTAAATATTTTGGTGAAAATTTTTTGGTGATACCTGTCCCTTACTTCAATAAAATCCATGGGGGGTTTTGCCAAAATTTCTTATAAGACTTATGAAATTCTTGACATGTAAGAATTTTTGGGACACTGGTAAAATGCAGCAGGTAGTAAAGCCAAATTTTCATATAAGACTTTCAAGATTCATGACATGAAAGAATTTTTGTGATACCCACCCCTTACTTCAAAAAAATCCAGGGGTGGGGGATTGTCAAATTTTCAAAGGAGACTTGAAAATTTTATTTAAAAAAAGAATATTTAACATTAAAATACAGAATTTCAAGAAATAGAGAAAATAATTGTAAAATTTATGTACAAATAAATATGAACACATGAAGTGTGAAAGAAATAAAAGAAACTAGTCAACAAAAAATTTCATTCAATGTTCTATTTCTTCAATAGATTTGTTTGCTTTAATGCATTCAATCAAGAAATCTTTCTTTTTAGAACTTTCTTGAAGATCATTCTTATACTTCATCAGCTCCATTAAGTTTTGATGCTCAAGTGTTTTTTCCTCTTTGTTGGATTTTTCAATACTAAGAGTTAACTCAAACTTCTTCTCCTCCAAATCTTGGACCCAAACATCCTTCCGTAAGGAGAGTTTGTACTTCCTCTCTTCCAAATCTTGTACTCTGTCATCCCTCCTTAAAGAGAGCTTTTATTTCTTCTTTTCAAAGCTTAGAATCTCTTTAGCTATTTCCACTTGTTCTAGAGTGAGAATAAAAATTATCATAAAGTAGAAGAAAAGCAGAGTAAAGTAATAAGAGGTATGATATCACTTACCAGCATCATGTTTCTCTAAAAACTGTTCCATCAAAGAAAAAGGTGTTTGTGATGAAGTATCACTTTTTTGTCTTCTTTGGGAGTGGAAATTTAGACTACTTGAAGCCCTTCAATTTTTGTTCAACGTAGCATGTTCCTCCTCATTGTCACAAGCTTCAGACTCAGTTGATTGAGGATCCTGGGTTTGTTAATCAGCCTTTTAAGAAATAAGAAAAAAATAAGTAAATAAAAAATAGAATTGATAAGATAAAAGAAAAAAGAAACAGACCTGAGTTAGATTTGGTTGGGTTAAATCACCTATAGGATCTACAGAAAAGCTATCTAGATATGTCTCATTAAAATGAGGGGAGGCTTGAGTGGAGGAAGAGGATGGGAAAAGATTTGCTTCAACATCATGTTCGGAGATAGGATCTTCACCATCCAATATGTTTACAGCATTAACATCGGCTGGCTCTCCAAAAATTGCATCCATCTCTTTAAATTAAGGACATAAAGTTTCAAGTTTATTGTCTATGGATTTTATGCCCTTAGTTATATTGTTGTCGGTAACCCCAAAACCAGTGGAAGATGAAAGAGCCTTTGCCTTCTTGTATTTTGCTTGGTAATTCTTGAATCATTCAGACATCTGTTTAGGCAAAAGATCAATCCTTCCCTTGGTCTTATTCCGTAATTCATTTGCCATTAGAAGATAGCCATTAACTTTTGATGTGGGGGGCCATCCTACTTTAGTGGAATACTCAGTACCAAAATAAGAATCATAGTTAGATTTGGATTTCAGCCAGTTGATAAGAATGAGATGGTCATCTTTTTTTAATTGAACGGTCTTTGATTTCTTGGCTGAGCGGGGGAAAAAGGAAGTAGTGGGAATTGAAGAACAACTGGGTGATGGCTGCCTTTGAGAAGATCTATGATGATGAGGCATGTCAGCCTGTATATCCCCAGGAATGAGTAAAAAGTGCTTATAAGTTATGTTAAACACATGAACTATACATGGGAACAATAAATGAGAGTACACAAACAGTATACATAAGTAAAATTATGATAATACACAAAAAATGCCATTATTACACCTTATATACACGCATATATCCACCTTTTATAGGTCTTATTCACTTAATATTAAGTTGGAATATGTTAGGGTAATATTAAGAACCTTAAGTATAAGGCTACATAATTTTTAAGTACACTTAAAGCTGTTATATTCATTGTTTTACGCAAAAAACAAGAAATGCGCTTTATTTCACTTAAAAGTTGACTATATGTGCTATAAAATTGAGAATATCAAAATTGCGGTTTGACAGATAAATTGGGCTCATTTAGGACTATTGATTTGGCTATTTAAATGCATAAAAATAACACTTTTCAAATTTGGTGTTTTTTATGCCAGAAATGGCTTCTGTGTACTGGCCACATACTGCCTGCTTTTTTCCTGTGTGAATAGCTTCATTTTTAGCAAAGTTAGCTTTTTCACATTATAATTACCCCACATTCTACGCCCACTGTGGGGAAACACACTAAAATAGGCGACAGGCGCTTATTTAGTGTCCTAGCTTAATTAATAGTGCATTGACCTTGTTTATATGCACTAATTTCATTAATAACCTCACTCTTGGCATCTTATTTCATCACCACGCTTAAATTTGCCTAAATTTAGTCAAGGATTTAACCGTGAAAGCTCCTGCCAAGGACTGCATGTAGTTACCCCCCATCTCACGCTCTTTTTTGAGTTTTTTGGTGGTTTCTCAGTCAATTTTGGTTATTTTTGGATGGGAATTTCACATAGTATAATGTCAGTATTAGCCCCTCCATTTCTACAGTGAATCCCCTTTATTATTAAGCTATTATTAACCTTAAAAAGTCTCCTTTAGTCCTTTATATTATTGTTTTATACACATATACTCTCTTTTTGTCTTTTTCTGTAATTTTGATGGATTTCCCTTATTATTACAGGATTTTGACGGTTGTTACTTGTCTAATTATGTCATGGGTCACTAGGGATGTTGATGGGCAGGTCTATTAGTTGTTTTAAGGAGTTATTAACCGTGTATTGGATGGTATATCAAGGGATTTATTGGGGAACTCAGTGTGTATAAAAGGAGGAGGTTTTTGGGTCTTGTTTCTACATTCTTTATCATTACAATTTTACCAATATAACCAAATAAATTACAATAAATATCACTTAGTACTTTTATAAGACTTTTGAATAGTATCTGAATTATAAAATCTATTTTTCTACCAACTACAAAGATTGTAAGCCATATATAAAATTAGTGAGAATTATATTACTGAGACCTTTATATTTGATTATATTTTACAACTTAGTGGATTAGTACTACAGTATTCATACAGGACCATTTAAATCTTCTAGACAACTGACCATTCAAGCTAGTTCACGTCTTTGTACTTGACCTTAGCCTGACAATTGGGGACCTTTCCTCAAGAATTCTGTTATAATTCAGTAAGTGAAAATTTCAAAGAAGGTACATGTAAATAATATCCCTATAGAAATATTTGGATAATTACAACAGGTTGGGGTCACTTATATAGTGATTTCAGAAAAAGAAGCCCTGTTATATAATAAAATTGTGATATTGAATCAACAATTTTACCACTAATTTAACATAAAAATTGTTATTAGTGGGAGTCTGTCAATAGACCAATTAAATTTGTGATCATTGCAGATAATAAACCAATTAAACTGATTAATTGTTTTCTTTTAACAGGACTCTTAATCTTTTCTTTTTATTGGTTTGAAAAATTCATTAAATATTTAGAAAGAATCATACTGACAGTTGTTTTCTTTTAAATATAAAAACACCGCTACATATTGTAGACCAGTTAAATCAAGTGACCACATAAAAGCATATTTGACTTTTGGCACTTAAAGATTCACTTCATACCAATAAATAAGAAATAAAATTGTCTTCAGTGGTATTTATAAATACTGATAAAACTCTTTTTGAAGTTTTCATATCTAAACTTTCAATTCTTTAAATTCCATTTAAAAATGTGTGACAACAATGACATTGTAAGTAATAAGGCAAAACCTTATAACTTAAGACCTAGAGCTGAAAGACCTGTTACAGGACATTCAACTGAAGGGCCAGGACTCTCCCATAATCAACAACACTCTGCCAATGTCTCTGGAGGAAAGGGAAAATCTTTTAAAGCAAGTTTCAATAAAGAAAACAAAAAATACTTTACAAGAACAAGTTCACTCCCTATCCACCCTACTAAACACCTTGACAATAAGAGTCAACAATATAGTGGACCAGATCATCAATCTGGAGAAAAGAGCAGCTCAAGGTTTCATAGAAGTCAACCAAGCTCTAGTGGACATAAAGGCTCCACCATCAACAGTGGCACCCAACAATTCTATAGCAACACCTCCAGCCCAAGAGGAGGACCAAAAAATTACAGTAAGAAAATGGAAATGGGATTAGTACGCCCAAAACTACAACAATCCTCAACAGCAGGGCTCCAGCAGTCACCCTTACAGGGGAAAGGCAAGGAGAGGCAGGGGAAGTGGGATAAGACCTTGGTAAGTCATCCAACTTCTTATGATCAATTATATAAACCTGACAATAAATTACTTATAGGTAATGAGATTGATAAGGAAATATTGGATATTATTGATAAGGATTTAAAGGATTATTCATTTGAAAAAAATATTTTAAACTTGTCTTTACATGAGGACAATGTAAATAGTTTTATTGATCACCAGGATAATGCTATTAATATAAAAATAGAATCAAATGAATCAAATTATGAGTTTTCTGAATTGGACACGGAAAAAATGGAATATTTTTTAAAAGAGAATCCAATGGAATAAAAAATAATAAGTAAATTATTATTGAGAATTGAAAAATTGGAAGAGTTCTCAAAAGAGTCAAACATTAATACAGAAAATGTATTATTACAGCTAACACAATCATTGAGTACCACAGCCAATAGATTAAAAAGTATTGAAAATTCAAATAATGAATTAATCAATGAGAATAAAAGATTAAACTCTGAGATTAGAAATTTAGAAAGTAAATTAGAACACTCTCAGAATATTATGGCTACCATTGAGGGACGTGTTAAATTATCTTTTTCAAATGTAAATGATACCTTAACTCATGTACCTGTAAGAAAAGATAGGTTACAAAGGGTAGAAATTGAAGTAGCTAACATTTTGAAAAATAATGAAAAAATAAAAGATAATACCTCTTATGTAGAAAGAGTACCAGTTTTTATGAAACACTCTGATGATAAACCAATGATTGAACATGAACATAGTGTCATGGGCTCTGAGAATATAAAATCAGTAAAAGATGAAATAAATGATCATCTTTCTAAATTAAGTGAATTACTCAATATTCCTCAGGTTAGGGAAGCAAAAACTAGCCAAAAGAACTGGCCTAAGTTAGATCAGTACCCTTCTTTTGACGGGGATTAAAAATCTGATTGGCAGCAATTCATACAAAGAATTGATAGCTTAAAATTTTCATACAAATTACCTGATGAAGAAATAACTTCAAAGTTAATATCTTTATTTACAGATGTGGCCTTATTATGGTTTGAATCTGTATTGAGTGATGGAATTAATTACTCCTGGAATGAATGGAAGGCACTAATTGAAAGGCAATTTGGTGGCCCAAAATTTAGAATCACTCAACAAAGATTGTATGAAAGAACAAGATATAATCCAAATTCTGGAGATAAACCCATGGTCTTGTTAATGAATTTAATAAAAATCATGAAAGCTATGGATACAAAAATGGATTATGAAGAGTGGAAAGAAAAAATAATATACAAGTTGCCTATATCAGTTAGAGACATTATTGTAGCTAGAACTGAAACCATCAGAGATACCTCTGGATTCATTAATATATGCAATGAGATATTATTAAACCACAAGTATGAAACCAAGTATAGTAATTACAGACAAAGTGTTGACGCGGTAAAACCTACTACAAGTAAGTTACCAGTGGAGAAGAAAAAACCTTCAGCTCCCCTTGTCCCTAAGAGACAAGAGAATAACACTTGTTACAAATGTAATGAACCTTGGGTTAAGGGTCACATGTGTAAGAAGAGAATAAATGTTATTGAAACCTCACAGAACTCTGAACCAAGTAATCATGAAAATGAGAACGTTGAATCCAGTGAGGATTGTAAAAGTAACATATCTTACAGTGATGATGAAAATGAGATATTTGTATTAGAACAGGACATTATGTTCCTGAATGTTTCTATACCTCATACAGACACATATTTAACTTCCATTGAGGAAGCTGAAATAATTAAAGATGTTTCTCATGATACTTACAAAATAACACCTATCAGAGCACCTGTTATCATATGTGGAAAAGAAATGTATGCCATTATTGACACTGGGGCTGCAGGTAGTGTAGTTTCAATTAATACATTAATGAAAATTGATAGTAAGTACCAGGAAAAACTAGAACCTGTTCAGTCAAAGAACTGGAGGGGTTTTGGTTCAGTATTAAATCCAATTGGCAAATACAAAACTGCTGTATTCTTTAAATATAATAATGGATATGTTAGAGCAGTTTGTGAATTTGTAGTAATGGATAATAATAATTTTAGTGATTGGTTTATTATTGGCAATGATTTATTGACATAATTTGGCATTAAACTAGATCCTGCAAACAGTTGCTTCACTATAGGCATGAATGGTAAGAGAAAATTCAAAATATGTTCTGAAAATTCAGTATATGGCATTTCCCCTAGAGAAGAACAACTGCAAGGTGGAAGAACCACCACTGAAGTCGTTGAATTGGAAAATGAAATCCAAAAGGCCTCATTCAGTCCTCAACTCTCAAAAATTGAAGAAGAAAATATTTTGAGATTGATTAAATCATATACTAGGGCATTTGCTCATGGTTCAAATAAACTAGGATTGGTCAAAGACCATGAGATGAAAATCTCTTTAAGCTGTGATTTGGATAATATTCCAGGCAGTTTGAAAAAGAAACCTTACCCAGCATCTCCTGCAAAAAGGAAAGATATTGAAGACAATATAAAAATGTTGTTGGAAATGGGTATTGTTGAAAAAGTGGACACAACACCTAAGTATTGTGTCATTTCACCAGTATTGATCTCTTATGAAAAAGATAAGGCAAGATTATGTGGTGATTATAGAGCTCTGAATACATACACAGTAGATGATATTTACCCTCTACCAAGGATAGCTTCTATCCATGCTACTTTACAAGGAGCAAAATATATTTCTTTTCTGGATGGAAACAAGGGTTACCACCAAATTCCTGTAGAAAGAAAGTCTCAAAATTACTTATTAATAACCACACATATGGGTATATATAAGTATGTGAGAATGCCATTTGGCCCAAAGAATGCGCCTTCAGTCTTCCAAAAATTGATGGATAGTGTTTTTCATCAGGAAATGGTTGAAGGATGACTATTGGTCTATATTGATGACATCATAGTGTTTTCAAAAAACATATGATGAACATTTAAATCACCTGAAAAGAGTCTTTCAAAAAATGGATGAAATTAATATGACAATTGCATTAAAGAAATGTAAATTTGGATTTCAATCCTTGAAAGTACTTGGACATGTTGTATCTGGATTACAAATTTGTGTTGACCAGAATAAGGTGGCAGCAATTAAAAACATTGGGATACCTAAAAATGTAAAAGAGGTTCAAAGTTTTTTGGGTATGTGTGGATATTATAGACAATATATTAAAAATTACCAGTCGATTGCAGCTCCTTTAACAACATTAATCAGGAAAATGAGGCTTTCATTTGGAATAATGAAAGACAAAATGCCTTTAATAAATTAAAGGAATGTTTAATGTAAGCTCCAATATTGGGACTGCCAGATTTTACCCTACCTTTTATCTTGTACACTGATGCAAGCTTCATAGGTTTAGGTGCTGCTTTACAGCAGAAACAGATAATAAATGGAAAATTATCTGAAGTAGTTATCTGTTATATATCCAGAACCTTAAGAAAAACAGAATTAAGGTATGGTGCCACACAGCTAGAATGTTTAGCCGTGGTGTGGGCTTTGGAGAAACTTCACTACTATCTGGAAGACCAGAAGTTTGAACTTATAACAGATTGAAGTGCAGTAAAATCATTACTAAACATGAAAACACCTAATAGGCACATGTTTAGATGGCAACTAGCTGTACAAGAGTACAGAGGAAGAATGAAAATTACTCACAGAGCAGGAACATTGCATCCTAATGTGAATTTATTATCCAGAAGTCCTTTGCCAAATGATACTGACAACCCAGCTTATGTACCAGAAAATGAGGTTATACATATATTTGGGATTTATATAGTGGATTTAGAAGAAGAGTTTATGCAAACTATATTGGAAAATTATTCATCTGATAAAGATTTGTCTAAATTATCTACCATTCTTAATGATCCAACAAATGCCTCCATGAGTGCATTAATTAAAACCTTGCCCCCAAAGTATAGAGATGCGTTGGAAAAAGGTAAATTATCAATTTAAGATGGATATATATATTACAGGAAAAAGTTAAGTACTGTAATAGTGATACCACCTTCCATGAAAGAGCTAATGTTGAGTGCTTGTCATGATGACATCTTAGCTGGTCATTTTGATTTTAACAAAACATTAACCAGAGTTAAAAACACAGCCTGGTGGATAAACATGAAAGAAGATGTACAAAAATACATTGAAACATGTGATTCTTGTCAGAAATCTAAAAGATTAACGGGAAAGAGAGCTGGGTTGTTACAACAAATAGAGCAGCCAAAAGCTCCATGGGAAATTATAAACATGGATTTTGTAACTGGCTTGCCATTAGCAGGAGAAGAAAGTTTCAATTCTTGCTGGGTAATAGTAGATAGATTAACAAAAATGTGTAAATTTATCCCTACCCATAAAGAGGTATCTGCAAAAGACTTGGCATTACTATGGTGGACTCAAATGATGAATACTGCTGGGTTCCCCAAAGCCATAATCTCTGACAGAGACCCTAAATTTACTTCAGAGTTTTGGACATCTTTGATGGAAGTATCAGGTTGTCAATTGAAATTGTCTACAGCACACCATCCACAAACTGATGGGCTAGCTGAGAGAATGATACAAACTCTAGAAGACATGATCAGAAGATATTGTGCCTTTGGATTAGAATACAAAGACAATGAGAAATTGACACATGACTGGGTAACATTAATTCCTGGCCTTGAATTTGCTTATAACAGCACATCTCATTCTGTAACAGAGAAGAAACCATTTGAACTCTGGCTGGGATACGTGCCAAATACCCCAGTAAATCACTTAAATAAATTACCAAGGTTGGATATACACCCTGGTACTAAATCCTTTATTCATATGCAACAAATGTGTAGAAAGCATGCAGAAGAATGCATCCAAAAAGCATTTGAATATGAAAAGAAAAGGTGGGACAATTCTCATAAAGAATTTGAATTCAAAAAGGGAGATGAAGTCCTCATATCAACACTACATTTTAACTTACAAGGTAATGTTAAATTAAAGGATCCCTTTGTAGGACCTTTTTTAGTAAGAAAAATGGTTGGTAATAATGCAGTGGAAGTCATATTATATGCTCCATATGATAGGAAACATCCAGTTTTCCCTATCTCATTATTAAAACCTTACCATGAAAATGATTCTGACTTATTTCCAAAAAGAAGGGGAAGGCCTAAAAAGCAACCTGAAGAAATTGTTGAAAAAGCAGAGATTGAAAAAATACTCAAGAAAAGAATATTACTAAAGAAAGAGGAACTGAGTATTTACTAAGATTTAAAGGGAAATCAAATGAATTTGATAAATGGATACCTGAAAAAGAAATTTCTAATTTATCCACCCTTCTTAAAAAATTTAAACAGAAATAAATTTCTGTTCAACCAGCTGAGGGTTTAAAAACCAGTACTCATAATAATTTATTATGTTTTATTTCTTTAAAGTTCAATCTTTAATGCTACAGAATGAATCTGAATACCTGAAAATTACAAATAAATAAATAAAATGTATAACTTATCATTTTTTTATTGTTTTTTTGGGTGGGCAAGTGTCAGCCTTTATGTCCCCAGGACTGAGTAAAAAGTGCTTATAAGTTATGTTAAACACATGAACTATACATGGGAACAATAAATGAGAGTACACAAACAGTATACATAAGTAAAATTATGATAATACACAAAAAATGCCATTATTACACCTTATATACATGCATATATCCACCTTTTATAGGTCTTATGCACTTAATATTAAGTTGGAGTATGTTAGGGTAATCTTAAGAACCTTAAGTATAAGGCTACATAATTTTTAAGTACACTTAAAGCTGTTATATTCATTGTTTTACGCAAAAAACAAGAAATGCGCTTTATTTCACTTAAAAGTTGACTATATGCGCTATAAAATTGAGAATATCAAAATTGCGCTTTGACAGATCAATTGGGCTCATTTAGGACTATTGATTTGGCTATTTAAATGCATAAAAATAACACTTTTAAAATTTGGTGTTTTTTATGCCAGAAATGGCTTCTGTGTACTGGCCACATACTGCCTGCTTTTTTCCCGTGTGAATAGCTTCATTTTTAGCAAAGTTAGCTTTTTAACACTATAATAACCCCAAATTCTACGCCCACTGTGGTGAAACACACTAAAATAGGCGACAGGCGCTTATTTAGTGTCCTAGCTTAATTAATAGTGCATTGACCTTGTTTATATGCACTAATTTCATTAATAACCTCACTCTTGGCATCTTATTTCATCACCACGCTTAAATTTGCCTAAATTTAGTCAAGGATTTACCTGTGCAAGCACCTGCCAAGGACTGCATGTAGTTACCCCACATCTCATGCTCTTTTTTGAGTTTTTTGGTGGTTTCTCAGTCAATTGTGGTTATTTTTGGATGGGAATTTCACATAGTATAATGTCAGTATTAGCCCCTCCATTTCTACAGTGAATCCCCTTTATTATTAAGCTATTATTAACCTTAAAAAGTCTCCTTTAGTCCTTTATATTATTGTTTTATACGCATATACTCTCTTTTTGTCTTTTTCTTTAATTTTAATGGATTTCCCTTATTATTACAGGATTTTGACGGTTGTTACTTGTCTAATTATGTCATGGGTCACTAGGGATGTTGATGGGCAGGTCTATTAGTTGTTTTGAGGAGTTATTAACCGTGTATTGGATGGTATATCAAGGGATTTATTGGGGAACTCAGTGTGTATAAAAGGAGGAGGTTTTTGGGTCTTGTTTCTACATTCTTTATCATTACAATTTAACCAATATAGCCAAATAAATTACAATACATATCAATTAGTACTTTTATAAGACTTTTGAATAGTATCTGAATTATAAAATCTATTTTTCTACCAACTACAAAGATTTTAAGCCATATATAAAATTAGTGAGAACTATATTACTGAGACCTTTATATTTGATTATATTTTACAACTTAGTGGATTAGTTCTACAGTATTCATACAGGACCATTTAAATCTTCTATACAACTGACCATTCAAGCTAGTTCACGTCTTTGTACTTGACCTTAGCCTGACAAGGCATGTTATTATAAATGAAGATGAAAAGGATCAGAAACAAGCAGATGAGATAGCAAGATTAAAAAGAGCAGAAATAAATAGATGAGATGGGGAGAAATTCTGAGCGGATAGAATGAACAGGATGGGATGAGAATGGAAGTGGGCAGCAAGGTAGAAGGCATATCCAGGGAGTAGTCCAAGATGTGGTTATGGCAGAAAGTAGGTCAAGATGTGGTTATGACAGAAGGTTGTCCAAGATGTAGTTATGAAAAATTGAGTAAAAAAATGTCAGATAAGAGGTGAACATTGACACGTAAAGTGTCTAATAAACCAATTATTAGCGAAAATAATTGCGGAAGATAATTGGGGTATAAGAATTTTTATCCGCAATTAATTTAATTGCTGATCCCTGAACATTGATACCCCCTAATATGTACATATTATAATCCTGTCGTGCAGCGGAAGCGTATAACTCCGGTTCATTCCAGACAAAGCGCTAAAACTGCTACAATAGGTAAGTAAAGTAATATATTGGGTTCACTCCGGACAAAGCGCTAACACTGCTACAATAGGTTATGGGCTGTCTCTAAATTACTAGCAGATTTATTTATTCCCAAGAGAAATATGTACCCCATGCTTGCCCCACATTAAACACGTCTATTGCATCTGGTGATTTAGCTATTGATTGCAAACCCCCCAAACCCCACCTTGGTCATCTAGCTCATGCCGAATATCCCCATGGAACCTAATCTGTTCCAACCCTGTCCAAAACTAGCTTGTGAATGGAATCCTCCCCTTTTGCAAGAGCTCCAGAACCTTAATCCTCCCTCAGTCAACACATGAGCAAGACGTTGCTCTCGCTCTTTTTCAGGGACACCTTCTTCACCTACCTCATCAAACAAAAGTGAAATAACTGCACATCAACCTTCACCAGCTCACTCCCCCATCTCACAGCCACCTGGTTTTATCCTGACCATTGTCAAACACCTCCCACTTCCCACTTTCCCAGTCATCCCCCTCATTCCCCATCACACCCCAGCTCAACCTCTCACGCAACTCAGAATCAAAAGATGCCAAGTACTGAAGCACTTCAGTCGCAATCATGTGCAAAACCACCATGTGAGGCTTTGGCCAACCCAATATCTGTCACCGGACAACCTACGCACAAGGTCGAGGGTGTTCCTTAAAGTGAGATGGAGGGAAGAGTTTAGAAACTTCTTTGAAGTACACAGGAAATATTTGAGCAAGTGATTCAAAGATAATTCGAAGGAAGAGCTGCTTCTTTGAGATATGTTCGATAAGAATCTCAATCACCACACAATATGGGGGGCGGACTTGCTAGCGAGTCCGTAACCTTGGACCCAAACTCACAACAGATTGAACACACATTGAGCTATTGATAAGGGAACCATACAATCAGGGATGAACACCACTCAGCAGAACAGTTATAGGTAGGTGTTCAAGTAGAGTTAAGTATGGGTTCAGTATGAGTTCAGTCTGAGTTCAGGTTGAGGACTTGCTAGCAAGTCCACCCCCTATATTGCTTAGTGAATATAATTTAAAGGTAATATCAATATTCTTAGGATCTCACAAAGGGTTTTAAACTCAATAATCAAATAGGGGGTGTCAGTTCTGGCAAATCCGCACTTAAATAAGTGTGGATTTCCAAAACACACTAGCCCCAATACCAGTGGATTTCAAAATGAAATAAGACACTTATTTCACTCAAATCCACACTTTCTCAACCAAAAGTGCTGATTTCACCATCAAGTCCCATTTCACTGATTTGTCAGCATCATCCCATTAATACAAAGCACTCCGCAGAATAACACTTCATAACTCAAAACATTGTACATCACTTACATCTTCATATCATATCATATAAGATTTATGCCTTCCTCACTTTCAAATTGTGATAAATTACATAAAGCAATGACTTTCATGGCTCTTGAACTGCTCTTGGACTCTGATTGCGATTCTGATTCTGATCTAGAAGAAGATTTTGTCTTTTTATTAAAAATGGCCACGAAACATTACCTTCTTCCCAGAAAGCCTCAAGTACTTCATACCCCCAAGTACACCATCCAAACACTTCTTAAACTATCTACACCCAGTTTTAGAAAGCTGTTCAGGACTTCTCAGGAATTTTTCCTTAAATTGCTTGAGTTTATTCAGGATCATCCCATATTTCACAATAATTCTCAAAAAGAACAACAACATCCTTCAATTCAATTGGCCATCACACTATGTCTTTTGGGTTCAAATGGTAATGAAGCTGCTTTAAAACGTTTGGAAAATGTCTTTGATATAGGGTATGGTTCAGTTAACACTTATACCAAAAAATGTATCACTGCCATCAACTCTTTTTAATCTCAACTTCTCACCTGGCCAACAAACGAAGAGCCACTTGAATCATCTCAGGTTATGCAAGCAGAGGGCTTCCCAGGATGTATTGGTTTTGTTGATGGTACTGCTATTCCTTTGAGCCAGAAACCTGCTCAAGGTGGAAACAATTACTTTCAAATTCTCATCAAAAATTTTCACCAAAATATTTACAAGTCAAAAAAATTCTATATCTGTTTTAAAAAATTGGCAATACTCTCCCCTGCATTTTATTGAAGCAAGGGGTGGATATCACCAAAATTTTTCTAAGTCATCAATTTCACATGTCAGATTTGAAAATTTGGCAATACCCCCCCCCCCCCTGCATTTTATTGAAGTAAGGGGTGGAAGTCATCTAAATTTAATAGAATTACGTAAATTATTAAATAAATATCTAATATATATCAATTTCCCTAGTTTAAAGTAATGACAATCCCTCAAGCAAAAATGCAGACCAAGTCTAGAAACAAAAGTTTGGGACTTTCCACAGATATAGGCTAGAGGAACCCCATGAAACAAATAAATGTTATCATGATTACCATTTATACAACACAAGGTCATTGGCCCATTACTTTTGTTGAGGAAATTGATACATAAAAAATATTTATTAAAAATTTACAAAAAAATATAAATTTTTTGATGACAACTCTAATCCCCATACTTTTTGGATCTAAATAAAGTTTTTTTAAATCAATTTACTTTACCTTCTTTCATTACCTTATTGATTCTTTGAATCAACTTATGACTGATTTGAAATGAGAAACCAAAATGTGTTAAATCTTGACAGGATTCCAAACCAGGAGGAGCTTTGGTCGTTTGATGATTATCCTTAGAAGAATTCCAAATAGTTTCGATGATACCATTTCCCAAACCAAAATCAATGATGCACTGGTGGTCTGGAAAATGTAAACCATGTCATTTGATTTTAGCTGGAGATGGTATTGGTTGGCCAGTAATCGGTTTGATATATGAGAATATACCAAAAGTAAGAAAATTGGTGTCATTGGTATCGGTGTGAATTTTATTGTGAAATCCAGAATGAGTGATAATAACATTAGAAAATAAAAGATATTTGTGGCTGATATCTTCCCATTCGGAGTCACACCAATTCGGTATTCCAACATTGGTTGAAAGTTCATGATTTTTTTCAAATGCTTTATTACAGTGCTTTTTGAGTCAAAGAGCAAGAAAAGAGTTAAAGGAAGGTAGAGTGTCCCATAAGCAAAAATCTTCATCTTTTTGAGCTTTAGTGATATTCTTGAGCAACTAATATATGCCTATATAATTGAAATGCCTAGAAAATAATCATATAAGAGTTTCAGAATCCTTATCCTCTAAATATGCAATATAAAAATGTGAAATAAGACAAGTGAAATTTGGAAAAAAGGCTCAACTTCAAAGGTCAAAATCTCAGAAACCACTGAACCTAATTCAAACCTGTTTGAGGGAAATAAAAGATATGCTTTAGCAGAATCTTCAGTTAAGGGACATGTGATTTAAATAAACCTAACCCTAATTTGTTACATAAAAAATTAAATAAAAATTTAAATTGGGAAAAAAAAGGCTCAACTTTAACGGTCAATAACTCAGCAACCACTGAATCAAATTCAAATCTGTTTGTGGTAAATGAAAAGTAGCCTACAGGAGAATATTCAGTAAAAAGAACATTAGATTTGAATAAACCTAACCGTAATTCCGAGTCTGATTTTCAAAATTTTACAAAAACTTGAAAAGTGGTAATGAAGATGAGATCAAAAGGAGTTTTATAAGTTCACTGTTATCCAGATAAGAGTCATACATATATTTAAGTATGAAATTTTCATAAAAGGAATGAGATATCATATAGTCATGAAAAAAAGAATATGAAACTTACCTTGATTGAAAAGTAGGAAAAATAGAGTGAGAAAGCTTGATGTTAGAATTGTGGGGAAATTGAATATGCAGTAAGTGAAATGCATAAAGAATGTGCAATGTATGTGTTTCAATGAAATGGAGCCAAAAAAAGTGAAATAAGGGAAAGGGGGGATAATGACCATGCCAAGGAAGGATGAAGAGTAGGGTGATGGAGCTAAAAAAGAAAGTAAAGAGGGAGAGAAAAAAAAGGTTAATTATACCATTGAAATCCAAAATAACCACTTACAAAAAAAATTTAGATAAAAAATAAAATAAACAGAAAAAAACAAAAAAAATTATAATTAGTAATCAAAAAATCAAAAAAAGAATAAAGTGACTTACCTGGAGAGATGAGATGACAAAATGAATGAAACCAAATTGTTTGAGGGATGTTGGAGGAGAATAGGAAAAGGATATGAGGGATGAATGAAAAAAAAATCACTGACAAAACATGTGATTTCAGAAAATATGCAATTTCATGTTGAGCTGGTGAAAGAAAACCAATGAGCCATCCAAAAAAAATTTTTTCACCGTAAATTCCAAAAAAAAAATGAATATGCAACAAACCAAAATACCAACCACAAGTGAATGAAGTACACAAAGAGACATTTGGAGAGTACAAAATGATATGGGAAAGAAAGGTATGATGTGGCCAACATGTGGTTTTGGAAAAAAAATCACAAAAAAAGTGCTGATTTGAGGTCAGAACTGACACCCATTTTTGAAATAAGTGACTTTTTTGCAAAATTTAAGTGCTGATTTGGTTTGAAATCCGCACTTAAGTTAAGTGCGGATTTGCCAGAACGGACACCCCCTAATATTTAAGTTTTAGAAATGATTACTGAGAAAATAAGGAAAGGTACAATAATAATGATTTAACCTGAAGCTTTACCACTATTAACTATATATATGTTTTATAATTTAATTCTAAAGAATTTCAAACCAAAATTCAACCCCTTTTATATCCATTACTCCTTCTTTCATTGACCTCATGCCCATCCATAATTCTGCACACCACAGACCTTCAAAAAACACCTGTTACACCTGAACCCTCCTCACTAACATCCGTTTAACCCTTTGACCCTCCAATAAGCATCCTGTCCATGCTTACTACCCCTGTTAATAACCCACAGACACTTAATAAACCTTTTAGAGGAATATTGCATTGACTATTGCACTATGCATCACTTATCGAGGAAAAGACTAAACACACTATTGAGAGATTAACTAATTTAGATTTAAAGTTTAGATTAGCACGGTTGAATAGTGAGTACACAAAGAAAAGTTGCAGTTGCTATGTAGAATCACTTTCTGCGCTTTGAATATGGATTTAGACCTCTTTATTATTGATTTAATGAGCTGCTTTTGCCTCAAGTGACATGTGGCGAGTGACAGATGCCTGGGTATAAAACGCAAGCTCCGTTGAGCGTGAGACATTCTTCCCACACTATTTACTTTTTCTCTCACTCCTTCTATTAATTTTATTATGTCTAACTGTCCTACTCCCACTCCCACGCCTCCACACCCCAAAGCCGATGGTGGTATTGTCACTCGTCAATATGCCCACGCCTGCACAGCTTGAAAATCGATGGAATAATTCTGCGTCAAAAGCACGGCCACACAAGGACCTTGCCGGAAATGCAAGCTTTGTTTCTGGAGACAGGTGACGTGTGATGCTCTTTCAAAAGATTAAGATATCGAGAGAAGGTTTATGGGGACCAAATATTGGGTGATCCCTAAGACCAAAGAGGCAGTCAAAGACATTTGGGACATATTGGTCGGGGATAATCGATCAGTGGAAGAAGTGGAGGAAGAGGTCAAGGATACCGTGGCGACTTGGGTAGCCCAGGCCGCAGGTAAAAAACAAGGGGTAGAAGAAGAGGTGGATGAACTAGTCAAGATGAGGAGGATGAGGTTCACATCTTGAACCGGACTCCAAAAAAGCGGTGGATGATCTTTGAGGATGATGATGAAGAGGAGAAGGGAGTGACAATAGAGGTCACTCCAAGGCTGTTTTTAGAACCTGATCCTATTTTTGAAGTAAGTTTTACCTTTTCTTGTTTCAAATTTTTGAGTTTATACTGATGAATATATGAAAAAAAGTTTAGAATTCAGATGTCATCGCAGAAGCTGCTCCATAACTGCCCGTTGAGGCCAGTCAACCAGCGGTTGATTCAAGGGAGGAGAATGAGGAAACCCTTGACCAGGTGTGGTTGACAAGTTCGATTCATCAAAAACTTAAGTGACGAGATTGACAAGATTGTCGCTGCCACCTCCTTTGATTTTGCAAAAGAATTACTTGAAATTGGAGAGGTGGTACTGGTAGGAGAGGAGGAAGTATTTGAAAAATTCAGAAAGGAAATAAGGGTGGTGTTGGAGAAAATGAAGAAATTGGTTCAGGAGAAAATGCAGGAGAAGATTTGAAATGGGTAGAGAAAATAAAGAAAAAAGTAGAAAGCAAATGTAAGTTGTGTATTTATTTATTTTATTTGTTTTGTTGTTTTAATTGAAATTTTGTTATATATTTTATAAGATTTTGAAAAGGAAAGAAAAAGAAAGAAAAAAAAGAGAGAAGAAAAAATATTGTTTTAAATTTTGAAAGAAGAAAAGAAAAAAATTTTTTATGTAAGAAAAAAGAGTTGATTGAAAATTTTGGTTTTTTATGTTTTTAAATGAAAGTTTAATGAGAGAAAAAAAAGAAAAAATTGTTATTCGTGAAAATTTATTCAAGTTTATTTTTGAAGTTTTTGAGGAATTCTGGTTTGAAAAGAAAGGAGAAAAAAATAGTTTTGAAAAAAAAGAATTTGGAAGAAAAGAGTAATTTGTTCAAAGAATTTTAAAAGAGAGATTTAAAGGTTGAAGTGAAGTTTGAAGAAAGGTTCTTGTTTTGAGTTTGTGAAAATTTTTGATAGTTCAAAAAAAAAGAAATAAGGGAAAAAAATGTATCTGAAAAAAGAAAAAAAGTTTGAAAGGAGAAAAGAAAGAAACTTAAAGGAATTATTGATTTTTAAGATTTTATTTTGATGAATTTTTTAAGACTTTGTTTTTTTATTTATTTATTTTTTTATTTTTTTAATATATATTTTTATTTTTTTAAAGAAGGTTGAAAAAGGGAAAGAAGAAAAAAGAAAACAGAGTAAGGATTTTTTAGAAGAGAAGAAGTTTTAGAATTTTTAAGAAAAAAAAAGAAAAAGAAAAAAAGAAGAAAAGAAAAGAGAAAAAAGAAAAGAGAGTTTTAAGGTTTTTATTTTAAAGGATATTTAAGATGAAAAGATTTTAGGAGTTCAGGGCCATTAGAAACATTGATGGCTGGTTCCCAGGATGTTTTGTCTGAGTCATCAAGGAAGCCTTCCCATTCCACGAGGTATTGAAGTTTCCCTTTGCATATTCTTGAATCAAGGATATGGCTTACTTCCCACTCTAGATGGTCTTCTACTTTGACCGGTTCCAGAGGAGGTTGGTTCCTGCCCGGATATGTTTCTCAAGCCAGTTCCAGGAGAGATACGTGGAAAACAGCGTGAATAGCCTACCATTTAGGAGGTAACTTGAGTCGAAATGTAGTTTTAGAGACTTCGGAGTCTATTTCAAATAGTGCCAAGTGCTTTTTGGCCAGTTTCTTAGATGGTTGAGTCATTCAAATGTTTTGTGCGTCAAGCCATACTTTGTCACCTGGTTTAAAGGAAGGAGAAGATTGTCGATGCTTGTTGGCCTGTTCCTTGTACCTTTAAATTATGAATTCCAAGTTTTGATTAAAGTTCTTCTTGGAGTCGTAATATGGTTTGAAGATAATGTTCCGCAGGATGACTAGTTCCTACATGGATTGAGTTGAATCAAGGATGTCTTCCATATACTGTTTCAAAAGGAGATTGTCATGTCAAAGAATGAGTGGAGTTATTATAAGTAAATTCGGCCAATGGTAACCATGTAGTCCAATCTTCTTGTTGATAACTGACATACATTCAGAGGTATTGTTTGTGGATTTGATTGTCCCTTTCAGTTTGCCCATTGGTTTCAGGATGATAGGCTGTGGAGAGATTCCTCGTGATATTGAGTTGTCGACAAAATTGAGTGCAGAATGTGGATAAAACAATGATCCTCTATCTGAATTAATATCATTAGGTAAGCCATGTTTGGAAAATACATATTATAGAAACAATTTTGACAAATCTTCTGCTGTAGCAGTAGTAGTGGTTTTAATAAAAATAGACATTTTTGAAAATCTATCAACTATTACTAATAGAGCATCAAAATTATTAGAAAGAGGAAGTTGAGAAATAAAATACATCAATAAAGATTCCCAAGGTTTAGAGGGAATAGGAAGTGGTTGAAGCAACCCATGCTTCTGGTGACGGGGAGCCTTATTCCTATTACATTCATAACAAGATCTTATATAGGCCTTGATTTCTCTGTTCATTCCTGGCCAGAAGAAATCATTTGCTATAAACTGGTAGGTTTTATCAACACCAAAATGACCAGCTAATGGAGAATCATGTCGACTATTGAAAATCCAAAATTTTATTTCATTGTTGTCAGGTATGACTACTCTACCTTTGAAAACTAATAGACCTTATTCAATACTAAATCTTTTGGCCCCTTGCTTTGAGAGTATTTTGTCTTTTAATGCTAAACAATAATTGTCCTTCTACTGAGCTTTGAGGATGTTGGATAGTGTATTTTGAAAGGATTGAATTGTCATTGAATTATCTTAATGAGTCGTTAACATTGATTCGTTGAAAATTGATTTCACATTTGCTGGGTTCTTGTCAGCAAATGCGTCCCCCGATGTGGGGAAACGTCCTCCCCACGTAACAAGATATCTGGGACAATGCAGTTCTTACCTGGGAAATAGGAAAAAGAAAAAGGAAATTCAGACAGAAATTCAGCCCCCCTGGCTTGACGCCTGGTTAACACTTTGGAAGACATAAAGTATTTCAAAGCATTATGGTCATTCAGGATTTGAAAAGGACTATCTAGGCTGAGAAGAAAAGAGCGCCATTTTTTAAGACAATGAATGATAGCTAAAAGCTCTTTATTGTTAATTTCATAATTTAATTCTGCCGCAATGAGTTTGCGTGACTTAAAAGCAACAGGATGAAACAATTTTGTTTCAGGATTGAATTGAGAAATGACCCCTGCGATAGCATAATCGTTAGCTTCTGTCTCGACTAATGTCGAAGCAGAAGGATCAAAGTGAAGAAGAATTGGAGCTGTGGTGAATGCAGTCCTCAATGCTTCAAATTCCTTTTGTGCTGTAGAAGTAAAAACAAAAGGAATATCTCTTCTAAGAAGAGAAGTAAGATTGGAAATAGTTTTAAAGTAATCTTTAATAAATCTTCTATAGAAATTGGCAAAACCCAAAAATACTTGGAGGGATTTAACAATTTTGGGCTCAGGCCATTCCAGGACTTTTTGGACCTTTTTGTTGCCCATGACTAAACCATCAGTGGACAACATAAACCCCAAAAAATCAATAGATTTAAGATGGAATTCTCATTTATTGTGCTAGGCAAAGAGAATGTGATCCTAAAGGCAATTTAGAACCTGTCAAACATGATGAATATGTTCATCAAGTGTCTTCAAGAAAATTAAAATATTGTCTAAATAGATAAAAACATCTTGAAAGATGTCATTAACAAAAGTTTGAAAAGTAGATGGTGCATTACATAATCCAAGTGGCATGACTAAATATTCAAAACTAAAAAATCTAGTGCGCATTTCAGCCAGTGGTTCATGACCTTCCGCAATGCAAATAAGATTATAAGCGCCTCTAAGATCAATTTTAGAAAAGAAATTAGCACAATTGAAAAGGGTAAGAAGCAATGACATAGGAGGAACAGGATATGCATTCTTCTTAGTGAATGTGTTGAGCTTTCTATAGTCAACACACAACCTTTGGCTACCATGCTTTTTTTTTACAAAAAGAACAGGGGAGCCGGTTGGAGATTTACTGGCTCTGATGAAACCTTTGGCTACATTCTCTGCAATGTAGTCTCAAAGAACTTGAGATTTTTCCTTTGACAAAGAATAGATAGGACCTGCCGGAGGTACTGGACCTATTAACTCTATTTGATAATTGTAGGGTCAATGAGGTGGTAATTTATGGGCTTTGCAGATTGAGAAAACATCAATGAAATCGTGATAGATTTCCGGTAGAGTTGATTTAATGGCTTCAACGTTGATTTGGTTGTCCTCACCTTCTTTGAGAGAATCTGTCGAAGGAAGACCAGAATTGAGAGAGCATAATTTGACTACTTTGAGGCAATTTAAATCCTCTTCTAGTGAAGTGATTGAGCTAGAAGAGTTAGCCAATTGCTCATTTAGAGAAAGATCAGATGCTTGAAAGTCATCTGGAAGAGATTTGTCCTCTAGTGGGACATTGTCTGGCGGGTTGTTTAACTCCCTATTGACCTGCATTGAAGAATCAGAAATATACTTAGTGCGTGGGGTGATCAATCCCCATGACCAATCAATTTTAGGATTCCAATACGTTAAAAAGTCATGGCCAAGAATGGTATCGTTCATTCTTGGGGCATCCAAGACTGATAATTACCACTCTGTCACCGGACAACCTACACACAAGGTCAAGGGTGTTCTTGGAAGTGAGATTGAGGGAGGAGTTTAGAAACTTCTTCAATGCACAGAGGAAATGTTCAAGGAAGTGATTCAAAGATGACTTGAAGGAAGAGATACTGCTTCAAGATATGTTCAAGAAGAATTCTAATATAATTTAAAGGTAATATTAAAATTTGTAAGATCTCACAAAGGGTTGGAATTCAATAATCAAAGATTTAGGATTTAGAAATGATTACTGAGGAAATAAGTAAAGATAAAATAATAATGATTTAACCTAAAGCTTTACCACTATTAACTATATATACCTTTTATAATTTAATTCTAAAGAATATTGAACTATAACCCAACCCCTTTTATATCCTTTACTCCTCCTCGCATTGACCTCATACCTATCCACTATTCCGCACACCACAGACCATTAAAAATACACCCATTACCCCTGGACCCTCCTCACTAACATCCGTTAACCCTTTAATCCTCCACTATCCATTCTGTCCATACTCACTACCCCTTTTAATAATTCACAGACACTTAATAAACCTTTTAGCGTACTACTACATTGACTATTGCGCTGTGCCTCGCTTATTGAGGAAAAGACAGAGACACACAATTGAGAGATTGACTAATTTAGATTTAGAGTTTAGACTAGCGCTGTTGAATAGTGAGTACACAAAGGAAATTCGCAGTTGCTATGTAGAATTGCTTTCTGCACTTTGAGTATGGATTTAGACCTCTGTATTATTGATTTAATGAGCTGCTTTTGTCTTGAGTGTCACGTGGCGCATGACAGATGCCTGGGTATAAAAACGCAATCTCCGTTGAGTGTGAGACATATACTTCCCACACTATCTTCTCTTTATTTAATTCTTGTTTATTTTTATTATTATGTCAGCTTGTCCGATTCCAACTCCCACGCCTCCTCACCCCAAAGCGGATGGTGGGCTCGTTACTTGACAGTACTCCCAAGCATGCACAGCTTGTGAAACAATGGATTACTTCTGTATTGAAAGCACAGCTACTCGAGGTCCTTGCCAGAAATGTGAAGTTTGCTGATGGAGACGGGTGGCGTGCGATGCTCTAGCAAAAAATTCTGACATTGAACAAAGGTTTACCAAGACCAAATATTGGGTAATACCAAAGACCAAAGAAGTGGTTAAAGACATATGGGATGTGTCAATTGGGGATGATCAATCAGAAGCAGTTGAGGAGGAAGTTGAGGACACCATGGCGACCTGGGTAACCCAAGCCACGGGTAAAAAATGAAGGGTAGAGGAGGAGGTGGATGAATTGGTGGAGGAAGATGAGGAGGAAGTCCCCATCTAAAGGTGGACACCAAAGAAGCGGCAGATAGTCATCGAAGATGAAGAAGAAGAAAAAGAAGTGGCAGTGGAAGTCACATTGAAGTTATTTCTAGAAGCTGACCCATTATTCACAATAAGTCCATTCTTCTGTTATTTTAGAACCTTTGTTACTGATGATCTTGTTTTAGAATTCAGATGTCATCACAGAAGTTCCGATTGTGGAGACTGCGCCATTGCTGCCAGTTGAGGCAAATCAACCAGTGGTTGATTTGCTGGAGGACAAAGAAGAGACTCTTGACCAGGTATGGTCGAAGAAACCTCGCCAAGGTCAATGAACTAGATTCATTGAAGAGTTAAGCGGTGAATTCAATAAGATTGTCGATGCTGCCTCCTTTGATGTGGCCGAAGAATTACTGGAAATTGGGGAAGTGGTACCGGTAGGAGAGGAGGAGGTTTTTGAGAATTGCAGGAAGGAAATTAGAGTGGTTTTGGAAAAAATGAAGAGATTGGTTTGAGAGAAAATGAAGGAGAAAATTTAAAATGGAAGGAAACAGAAAAGAAAAGTAGAAACAATTTGTATATTTAATTATTTTATTTTGTTGTTTTAATTAAAATTTTAATATTTATTTTATAAGATTTTGAGAGAAAAAGAAAAAATAAGAAAGAAAAAGATTTGAATAAAATTTTGTTTTAAATTTTAAAAGAAGAAAAAATTTGAATGAAAGAATAAAAGAAAGAATATTTAATTGAAGGAATTTTAGTTTAAATTTTGAAAAGAAAAAAATTTAAGTAAGAAAAAAGAAATAGTTGATTGAAATAATTTTGTTTGAAATGAAAATTTAATGAAAGGAAAAATTGTTATTTGTGAAAGTTTATTTATTGAAGTTTTGAGGAATTTTGGTTATTTGAAAAGAAAGAAGAAAAATAGTTTTGAAAAAAATAATTTGAAAGAAAGAAATAATTTGTTTGAAGAATTTTTTAAAAGAGATTTAAAGGTTGAAGTGAAGTTTGAGAAAGATTGTCGTATTGAGTTTGTGAAAAATTTTGATAGTTCAAAGAAAAAAAAAATAAGGGAAAAAAAGAAAAGTTTGAAAAGAGAAAAGAAAATTTAAAGGAATTTATTGATTTTTTATTTTATTTATTTTATTTTTTTATTTTTATTTTATTTTATTTTAATTTAATTTAATTTTAATTTAATTTTTTATTTTTATTTTTTAACTTAATTTAATTTAATTTAAATTTAAATTTATTTATTTTAAAGAAGGTTGAAAACTTTTGAAAGAAAAAAGAAGAAAGAAGAAAAGAAAACAAAGAATAAGGAAATTTTTAGAGGTAAAGATATTTTAGATTTTAAAGAGAAGAAGTTTTAGAATTTTTAAGAAAAGATAAAAAAGAAAAGAGAAAGAAGAGAAAAAATAAAAGAGAGTTCTAAGGTTTTGGTTTTAAAGAATATTTAAGATGAAAAGATTTTATGAGTTCAGGGGCGTTAGAAACATTGATGGCTGGTTCCCAGGATGTTTTGTCTGAGTCATTGAGGAAGCCTTCCCATTCCACAAGGTATTGAAGTTTCCTCTTGCACATTCTTGAATCAAGGATACGGCTTACTTACCATTCTAGATGGCCTTCTACTTTGACCGGTTCCGGAGGAGGTTGGTTCCTACCTGGGTATGTTTCTCAAGCCAGCTCCAGGAGAGATACATGAAAAACAGGGTGAATAGCCTGCCATTTAGGAGGTAACTTGAGTCAAAATGCAGTTTTAGAGACTTCAGAGTCAATCTCGAATGGTCCCAAGCAACTTTTGGCTAGTTTCTTTGGTGGTCGAGTTGTTTGAATGTTTTGTGCATCGAGCCATACTTTGTTGCCTGGTTTAAAGAGAGGAGCAGATTGTTGATGTTTATCGGCCTGTTCCTTGTACCTTTGAGTTGCTAATTCCGAATTTGATTTAAGTTCCTCTTGGAGTGGTGATATGGTTCGAATATAATGTTCCACAGGATGATTAGTTCCTACATGGATTGAGTTAAATCAAGGATGTCTTCCATAAACAGTTTTGAAAGGAGATTTTCATGTCAAAGAATGAGTGGAGTTATTATAAGCAAATTCGGCCAATGGTAACCATGTGTTCTAATCGTCTTGTTGGTAACTGACATACATTCGAAGGTACTGTTTGAGGATTTGATTGACCCTTTCCGTTTGCCCATTGGTTTCAGGATGATAGGCCGTGGAGAGATTCCTCGTGATATTCAGTTGTCAACACAGTTGAGTCCATAATGTGGATGCAAACAACAAGCCTCTATCTGAAATAATATAATTAGGTAAGCCATGTTTGGAAAATACATATTATAGAAACAATTTTGACAAATCTTCTGCTGTAGCAGTAGTAGTGGTTTTAATGAAAATAGACATTTTTGAAAATCTATCTACTATTACTAATATAGCATCAAAATTATTAGAAAGAGAAAGTTGAGAAATAAATCCATTGATAAAGATTCCCAAGGTTAAGAGGGAATAGGAAGTGGTTGAAGCAACCCATGCTTCCAGTGACGGGGAGCCTTATTCCTATTACATTCATAACAAGATCTTATATAGGCCTTGATTTCCCTAGTCTTTCCTGGCCAGAAGAGATCCCTCGCTATTAACTGGTAGGTTTTATCAACCCCAAAATGACCAGCTAATGGAGAATCATGTTGACTATTGAAAATCCATAATTTTATTTCATTGTTGTTGGGTATGACTACTCTACCTTTGAAAACTAATAGACCTGATTCAATACTAAATATTTTGGCCCCTTGCTTTGAGAGTATTTTGTCTTTTAACGCTAAACAATAATTGTCCTTTGACTGAGCTTTGAAGATTTTGGATAGTGGATTTTGAAAGGATTGAATTGTCATTGAATTATCTTAATGAGTCGTTAACATTGATTCGTTGAAAATTGATTTCACATTTGCTAGGTTCTTGTCAGCAAATGCGTCCCCCCACTGTGGGTAAACGTCATCCCGACGTGACAAGATATCTGGGACAATGCAGTTCTTACCTGGGCAATAGAAAATAGAAAAAGGAAATTCAGACAGAAATTCAGCTCACCTGGCTTGACGCCTGGTTAACACTTTGGAAGACATAAAGTATTTCAAAGCATTATGGTCAGTCAGGATTTGAAAAGGACTATCTAGGCTGATAAGAAAAGAGCGCCATTTTTTAAGACAATGAATAATAGCTTAAAGCTCTTTTTCATGAATTTCATAATTTAATTCTGCCGCAATGAGTTTGTGTGACTCAAAAGTAACAGGATGAAACAATTTTGTCTTAGGATTTAATTGAGAAATGACCCCTACAATAGCATAATTTCTTGAATATGTTTCAACAATTGTCAAAGCAGAAGGATCAAAGTGTCAAAGAATTGGAGCTGTGGTGAACGCAGTCTTCAATGCTTCAAATTACTTTTGTGCTGTAGAAGTAAAAACAAAAGCAATATATTTTCTAAGAAGAGATGTAAGATTGGAAATAGTTTTAGAGTAATCTTTAATAAATCTTCTATAAAAATTTGCAAAACCCAAAAATCCTTGTAGGGATTTAACGGTTTTGGGATCAGGTCATTCCAGGACTTTTTGTCCCCTTTTTTTTCCATGACTAAACCATCAGTGGACAACTTGAAACCCAAAAAATCGATTGATTTAAGATAGAATTCCCATTTATTGTGCTTGGCGTAGAGACCGTGATCTCGATGTTGATTTAGAACCTTTTGAACATGATGAATATTTTCATCTAATGTCTTTGAGAAAATTAAAATATCATCTAAATAGACAACAACATCTTGAAAGATGTCATTAACAAAAGTTTGAAAAGTTGATGGTGCATTACACAATTCAAAAGGCATAACTAAATATTCAAAACTACCAAATCTAGTGCACATTGCAGTCAGTGGTTCATAACCTTCCGCAATGCAAATAAGATTGTAAGCTCCTCTAATGTAATGATGAGGAATATGAATATTATGAATTTGAATACAAAGATTAATTTGCTGTGGGATATATCATCATACTATGACCTTATATATACAAAAATGCGGGATTAAAGCTTCCGAGAGTACCAAAGTAATTTATTAATAAACTTATGAATGTGGAGAAGTGTGGAGAATAGAAACTACAAATGTGGAGAATAGAACTTATGCGAAAAGGGGTTTTTTCTTAAAAGATTGTGGGGAAGACTGTACAAAATATAAAGGGTGAAATAAACAATATTCAATGGTTACATCTAAGATCAATTTTAGAAAAGAAATTAGCACCATTGAAAAGGGTAAGAAGCAATGGCATAGGAGGAACATGATATGCATTCTTCTTAGTGACTGTGTTGAGCTTTCTATAGTCAACACAAAACCTAAGGCTACCATCCTTTTTCTTTACAAAAAGAACAGGGGAGCCGGTTGGAGATTTACTGGCTCTGATGAAGCCTTTGGCTACATTCTCTGCAATGTAGTCTCAAAGAACTTGAGATTCGTCCTTCAACAAAGAATAGACAGGACCTGCAGGAGGTACAGGAAATATTAACTCTATTTGATGGTCGTAGGGTCAATGCGGTGGTAACTTATTGGCCTTGTGGATTGAGAAAACTTCTAGGAAATCATGATAGATTTCTGGTAGAGTTGATTTAATGGCTTCAACGTTGATTTGGTTGTATTCATCATCTTTGAGAGAATCTGTTGAGGGAAGAATAGAATTGAGAGAGCATAATTTGATTACTTTGAGGCAATTTAAATCCTCTTTGAGTGAAGTCATCAAGCTAGAAGGGTTAGCCAATCGCTCATTTAGAGAAAGATCAGATGCTTGCAAGTCATCTGGCAGAGATTTGTCCTCTAGAAGGACATTGTCAGGCGGGTCGTTTAACTCCCTATTGAACTGCATTGAAGAATCAGAAATATACTTAGTGCGTGGGGTGATCAATCCCCTTGTCCAATCAATTTCAGGATTCCAATGCGTTAAAAAGTCATTTCAAAAAATGGTATTGTCCATCCTTGGGGCGTCCAAGACTGATAATTCCCACTCAAAGGAGGGAAAGTTCGAAAAGTTGAAAACCCATAAAACTTTCTTACTTACCCAATATTTGGGTTCCTCTGATTTGACTAAGTAAATTGGAGTTTGATCAATATCTGAAATGTCAGTTGTAACTTCTCGGCAAAAGATAAACTGACAAAAGAAATTGAAGATCCAGAGTCTATAAGACAACTGAAGGGGATATCCTCCTTAAAAAGAATGAATCTCAGGCGGTTTAAGGCAACTCCAGTCCTTAAGACATGGAGGTTCTGTGCACTGGGAGAGATAAGATAGTTTGCTTTGCACACAAGTAAACTATCTAGAAGTTTTTTTGACTTTGAACTAGTACCTTCTCTTCCCTTCAATTTTACACAATCTTCAAGCTTGTGCTTACCCCCACAATACATACATAACCCATTATCTGCTCGCCTCTTCCTCTCAGCTTCTTTAAGTTCCCCTTTAGGATCCAGTACTTTGCTGATATTGCCTGGGGTCAAGCTTTTTGGTCGAGGTTTGTCCTTTCCCTTATTTGGTTTGGATTGAGTTGTCCATGGGTGTGAAGAAGGTCCCAATTTAAAATTTAGGCCTTGAGATTTGCTGGTGTATTGACGATTTTGTAGATGTCCTTGGTAAATGCCGTCAAGTTTGAGTGTTTAATCCATTAAATCAGCTAAAGTAGTCATCTTCTGACTGTGAAGATTTAATTGATCCAGGATCCTTGAAGGAAGTCCCTTTTTGAAATGATATTTGAAGGAAGCATCTTTCCAACCTACTTGACTTTGAAGTGCTCTAAAATTCGAGATGTATTCAGAAGCTTTACCATTATCACTCATGCGAAGGAAGTCCAGTTCAATTTATGCGTTGTCAGTTTCATTATGGTCACCAAACAACGTAAAAAGTTGGTCTTTGAATTTTTCCAAATTATTGATGAGTAAGTGGGTCTCTGTTGAAGAGAGCATGATAAGATAAGGTTCGAACCACCTTGCTGCCTTTATGGCTAGAAATGAAGAAGCGTAAAAAACCTTTGATTGGTCGTTATTAAAGGTTTGAGGGTCATTATGGAACAGAAGTTCACATGTTTGCAAGAAAGGTCACAATCTGTCTGGATGTTCTCCATTGAATTTATCAGGAGATTTCATGGAAGGAGTTTTGAATTTTGATCCCTCCGAAGATGTTGGATTTGAAAGGGTCTTCATGAAAAGCCTCATGAAATTTTCCAGTGAATTAGATGGTCCAGGTTCCGATGGTTGACCAGAAGGGTGTGTAGCAGGGGAAGATGGTGCCTTGTGCATTGTATCCTCTCCTTCTTCATCATAACTAGAATCATCAAAATCCTGTGGGATGTATTCTACAGATTGGACTGAATGTTGCCGTTCCCTAAGGTCAAGAGGTTCCAGGGAGTGAGTGTGGGAAACAGGCCGTGTGGCTGTTGGCCTGCCTCTGGCGCAAGCTCTAGTAGTAGCGCCTGTAGGAGGAGTGCCTTGAACAGGTTCCAATTTAAGAATTTAGAAAACACCTGATAAATGACGTAGTAGTGCAAAGAATGAGAACTACGGAGAATAAAACTATACTGTCACCGGACCACCTATGCACAAGGTAGAGGGTGTTCCTGGAAGTGAGATGGAGGGAGGAGTTTAGAAACTTCTTCAATGCACAGAGGAAATGTTTGAGGAAGTGATTCAAAGATGACTCGAAGGAAGAGCTACTGCTTTGAGATATGTTTGAGAAGAATTCTAATATAATTTAAAGGTAATATTAAAATTCGTAAGATCTCACAAAGGGTTGGAATTCAATAATCAAAGATTTAGGATTTAGAAATGATTACTTAGGAAATAAGGAAAGATACAATAATAATGATTTAACCTAAAGCTTTACCACTATTAACTATATATACCTTTTATAATTTAATCCTAAAGAATATCAAACCAAAACCCAACCCCTTTAATGTCCTTTACTCCTCCTCGCATTGACCTCATACCCATCCACTATTCCGCACACCACAGACCATTAAAAATACACCAATTACCCCTGGACCCTCCTCACTAACATCTGTTAACCCTTTAATCCTCCACTATCCATTCCGTCCATACTCACTACCCCTTTTAATAATTCACAGACACTTAATAAACCTTTTAGCGTACTACTACATTGACTATTGCGCTGTGCATTGCTTATTGAGGAAAAGCCTGAGACACACTATTGAGAGGTTGACTAATTTAGATTTAGAGTTTAGACTAGCGCGGTTGAATAGTGAGTACACAAAAGAAAGTTGCAGTTGCTATGTAGAATTGCTTTCTGCGCTTTGAGTATGGATTTAGACCTCTTTATTATTGATTTAATGAGCTGCTTTTGCCTCAAGTGTCATGTGGTGGGTGACACACAAAGGGGGGGAAATTTGGAAAGTTGAAAACCCATAAAACTTTATTACTTACCCAATATTTGGGTTCCTCTTATTTGACCAAATAAATTGGAGTTTGATCAATATCTGTGAATTTCAGCTTTAACTTCTCAGCAAAAGATAAACTGACAAAAGAAATTGAAGCTCCAGAGTCTATGAGACAACTGAATAAGGTATCCTCCTTAAAAAGAATGAATCTCAAGCGGTTTAAGGAAACTCCAGTCCTTAAGACATGGAGGTTCTGTGCATTGGGAGAGATAAGATAGTTTGCTTTGCACACAAGTAAACTATCTACAAGTTTTTTGACCTTGAACTAGTACCTTCTGTTTCCTTCAACTTCACACAATCTTCCAGATTGTGCTTACCCCCACAATACATACACAACCCATTATCTGCTCGTCTCTTCCTCTCAGCATCTTTAAGTTCCCTTTTTGGGTCCAATACCTTACTGATATCACCTGGGGTCGAGCCTTTCAGTCAAGGTTTGTCCTTTCCCTTATTGGGTTTGGATTGAGTTGGACGTGGGTGTGAAGAAGGTCCCAATTTAAAATTTAGGCCTTGAGATTTGTTGGCGTATCGACAATGTTGTAGTCGTCCTTGGTAATGGCCATTGAGTTTGAGGGTTTGATCCATTAAATCCGTTAAGGTAGTGGTCTTCTGACCATGAAAATTTAATTGATCCAGAATCCTCAAAGGAAGTCCCTTTTTGAAATGATATTTGAGGGCAGCATCATTCCAACCTACTCAAGTTTGAAGTGCTCTGAAGTTTGAGATATATTCAGAGGCTTTACAATTATCACTCATGTGGAGGAAATCAAGTTCAATTTCCACGTTGACAGTTTCATTAGGGTCACCGAACAATGTAAAAAGTTGGTCTTTGAACTTTTCCTAGTTATTGATAAGTAAGTGGGTTTCTGTCAAAGAGAGCATGAGAAGATAAGGTTTGAACCATCTGGCTGCTTTTCTGGCTAGGAATGAAAAAGTGTAAAAACATTTGATCAGTTGTTATTGAAGGTTTGAGGGTCGTTATGGAACAGGAGCTTACAGGTTTGCAAGAAAGGGCACAATCTGTCTTGTTGTTCTCCATCGAATTTGTCAGGAGATTTCATGGAAGGAGTTTTAAATTTTAATCCATCCAAAGACGTTGGATTTGAAAGTGTTTTCATGAAAAGTCTCATGAAGTCTTCTAGAGAATTAGATGGTCCAGGTTCCAAAGGTTGACCAGAAGGGTGAGTAGCAGGGGCAGATGGTGCCTTGTGCATTGTATCCTCTCCTTCTTCATCATCGCTAGAGTCATCAAAATCCTGGGGAATGTCTTCCACAGATTGGACTGAGCGTTCCCGTTCCCTAAGGTCAAGATGTTCCAGGGAGTGAGGGCCTGAAACAGGCCGTGTGGCTGTTGGCCTGCCTCTGGTGTGAGCCCTAGTAGTAGTGCCCATAGGAGGAGTGCTTTGAACAGGTGCCATTTTAAAGAGTTTAGAAACACCTGAAAAAGGACATAGTAGTGCAAAAAATGAGAACTATGGAGAATTAAATTATACTGTCACCAGTGTGGCATTCCAAATCTGGGTAGGCTACTTAGGTGAGAATTTGATTGGACCTTGGTTGGAAGAAAATCATGGTGTTAGCGGGTGTTAATTTGGTTGAAGGGAGTTAAATGGAGTTTTTTTTGGGTGGATTTATGGTGATTTTTTGAGGATGTATGGTGATTTTTTGGAGGATTTATGGTGTTTTGGAATGGATCTATGTTAGTATTCCTATTGTTATTTGATGGTTTCATGGATTGGGTATTGGTTTTACTGGATTTTCTAGGGCTCTCTTGGTATTTTTGGTGGATGCAGTGTGCTCATGGAGTAGCCATTTTTTTTCTGGTGTGCTCTGGTGCGCTCTGGTTTTCTCCGGTGATTTTCCAGTGCAAAAGCGAAGTGTACTGGAAAAATTATGTCATTGTGGAAAAGTTTGGTTATGGTGAAAAGATTAACTCACTCTGGCCAAATTAGCTCATTGTAGCAAAATTTGCTCACAATGGGAAAGTCTGATCACCAGTGCAAAGTTTGGTCACTGCAGAAAAGTCTGGGCACTGTGGTAAAGTTTGGTCACTGTAGGAAAGTCTGATCACCAGTGCAAAGTTTGGTCACTGCAGAAAATTCTGGGCACTGTGGTAAATTTTGGTCACTGTAGAAAAGTCTGATCACCAGTGCAAAGTTTGGTCACTGCAGAAAAGTTTGGCTATTGTGGCAAAATTTGGTTAGACTTTATTATGCTTGTTAGATCAATAGTTTATTGTAGATCCTATGCATGTAGGGTATTGTTGGAAAGGTCTGGAGGAGGAGAATCAGATAGAAAGGGGAGAATCTTAGTCTTCTACATGTTTTTTGTCTTTTAGTTTCGATAATAAGGGTCTTTTTTGATAATTAACAATATTTAACATATAACAACAATTATAATAAAAAAATATCAACATATAGGGTACCATTGGATAGCTCTCATCCAGGGTGACTCAAATTTATTTCTTTTCTTATAAAATTTATAAAATAAAAATATTATAAAGAACAATCTTTAATTTTGGTGGGAAACTGGGTAAATCTGGGGCAGACCTTTAATAAGGCACCTTTGAACAGATCATCCCAAGGGTAGTTTCTGGGGTACTTTACTGTAATTTTCAGTCTCTGGGGCAAGTGTTGCGGCTTGTTATAAGTATTTTCTGTGACTGGTATCAGTGTAATCTGGTATTAGGTATTTGTTTTGGGGGTTTAATAATTTATTGCACTTATTTTTTTTCTATATTATAGGTTTCCAACACTTTCAAAGTCTTTCTCTCAGATTTTCAACTTATCCAACTCTTCAAGCAGATCTTCAAGCTTAGTTAATTGAATCTTACGTTTACTTAGAGGGACAGGGATTTCTTTTTTTTTAACTCCCTTGGATTCTGCCTGCAGCAAGGTGACTGTAGGAGTCTACTCTACATTTTTGGTGCCCAACATGGGGTTTGAATTCTTTAGCTTCTGAAGAAACTTACTTGTTGGACTTCTAGATTTTGGTTTTCTGGTTGTTGGATTTTGATTGGTTGGTTATTTGGTGATTCTGGTAACTGGCTGAATCAGTACAGGATCTGTGGTAGTAGGGATCTAGGTATAGGGCTGAACCCTTGCTAGATCTGTTGTTTTTGTTTTTGTTTGTTGTTATATCATAGTAAAGGGCTGAACGCTTGAAGGATATTGTTGGTTGTCTGGTAAAGGGCTGAACCCTTGCAGATTTTATTGGTTTCTGGTGCTATTTGGGATGTCTTCTCCATCTGGTGCTGGTGTTATTGCTGCTGCTGCTGATGGTGTCAGGCCTTCAGTAAGGATTCAAACTTGGGATGGGCTTAAGTTTGTTGGTGATGATGTAAAGTGGTTTTTGGGCAGATATGAGGCTGCTTCTGGAATTGATGGGGCTTCTCATTTAGATATGGTGAAGCAGGTAATCTTTTTCATTGGTGATAGGGAAGTTGAGAAGGAGGTTACTGGTATGGAGGGTTATAAGACTAGGGATTGGAAAAGGCTTAGTAGGGAAATGGTGGAAAGATGGGGAGTCAGATATTCAATGGTGGATTTAAATAAGGTTGTTGGAGAATGGCAAGTGCAGGGTGGAATAACTTCTTTGGTGAGTTATAGGAAATTTGTTGGTATTTTTGAAACTGTGGTGGAATATCTGGTGGAGGTAGAGGAATTGGCTCATGAAAATGCAGTCAAAGATTTTTTTTGGTCTGCTTTTGGGAGGGATGTTAGGATGGATGTGTTAAAGGAGTTGTCTAGGAAGGGTTTGATGAAAACCTTACCTAATGGGGAGCAGAAGTTGCCTGCTCTTAAGGTGGTTAAAGAATCGGTGGAGTCTCACCTCAAGCTTTTGGCTGTGGACAGTTATCAAGAAGCCTGTACACAGTATGTCAGCAAAATTAATGAATTTCTGGCTGATAATAATGATATTATGAAGAAGGCTCAGGAGGTAAGAAAAGCTCAGTTGGGGAAACCGGTTCCTAAGGTGGATAAGAATGTGGATAAGGAGATGGTGGATTAATTGGCTGACTTAACAAAGCAATTGAAAATTTTTTTTCAAGAAACTCAGAAGGCCAGCAGGGTTTCAGCTTCTTCTTCATCATCTTATTCAAGTAGAGGTTATGATAGGAGGAATGGTGGTACTGTTGATGTTTGGATTTGTTCCTACTGTAACCAGAAGGGACATAAGTCTAATGATTTTTGGACTTTGAATAGGGATCAGGCTGCTGGTAGAGTAAAATTTGATGGAAAGTTATTTAGGTTTCCTCATGGATCTTTTATCAAGCCCAGTGAAGGTCAGGCTCCTTCAGATTTGGTGAGGAGGAATAGTATGGTTGAAAAGAGAGCTAGGTTTGAGGAATGGCCTACTGAGGCTTTATCTGGTACAGGAAATAATTCTGGAGATAAGGGGAAGGAAAAAGAGGTTACTAAGGCTACTTTATCTACTTCATATGGTAATTTGGAGTTAGTAAAGGTTGTTAAGGTGGATGGTGAGTGTATGGCTGGTGTATATGATGTGGAGGCTTCTAGGAGGGCGGCTGCTTCTAAATATAGAAGCAGTATTTCTAATCAGTTAAGGTCAAGAGGTGGAAAGGCAGATTCTAAGAAGGCTGAAGATCCCAAGAAGATTTATACGCCTGAAGAGATTTGTCAGATGCAGAAGGGGATAGCTGATATGGGTCCCCCTAGTTTTGGTGCTTTTGATCTTAATGGTGATCCTATGCCTTTGGATGATGGTTAAGATACAGAGGAGGATGTGCCTTTGGCTTCTTTGCCTAGGCCAAGCTCTAGTGGGCCAATGGAGGGAGTTAGAACTACTGTTGATGGTTCTGGTTTGGTCTCTGTGGATGGAAAGGTTCATGGGGATAATTCTGATGTGGAGATGCGTGATGTTGTTGGTAATGTGGGACCTCAGGAGTCTTCTAGGGCAAAGTTTGCTAGGAGTAAGGCTCATTATGAGAGGCCAGTGGTTTCTGGTCAAGAGAATGCTATGGATGTTGTTTTGGGAAGGGTGAATCAGCTTCAGATTCCATTATCTTTGGGTGAATTGTTCACTATTAGTCCAGCCCTTTCTGAAAAGCAGAAGAAGCATTTGACTAGGAGAAGAGTGGCTACTGGTGAGGTGGAGTATATGTGTGAAAATGTGGAGAAGTTTGGTAATGAGGTGGAGACTCATTTTTCTGCTCCTTTGGGATATTTGGTGGTTTCTTTAAATGGCAAAGATGTGAAGGCATTGGTTGATTCAGGATCACAAATAAATTTAATTTCATTGGATCAAGCAACTAGTCTGGATTTGCCAATTAAAGCTGGTGTTGGAGGAAATCTCAGAGGGATAGGTGGGCATGCTACTGAGTTGATTGGTACAGCGGAGCATGTAAAGTTAGGTGTAGGTGGAGCTGTTGGAAAAGTTCATTTTTATGTGGCTAGAGGAACTGTGAAGACAGTTTTAGGAGGGCCATTTTTGATGGATTTTGAGGCCAAGATTGGTTATCAGTATGGTGTTGGGATTAGTTTGGAGATTACTGGGGAGGATATGAGGCGGTTACATATGAGGTTGGCACCCCCAGGTGATGAAGGTTGGGAAACTAGGCCTGGTGTTTCTGCATCTTGTCAGTGTTGCACTTGCATTAGGAAGAGAAAAGATTTGAAGTCCTCTTCTGGTGTATTTGAGGATAGTGGTGATCATTTTGTTGGTGACCCTTCTTTTTTAGGGTAGAAAGGGCTGATCAGTCTAGTGCTGTAATCTCTACTCAAGAAGAAATCCCTTATTGAAGTAGGTCAGCTCAAGTGGAGATATATCAAGTGGGATCTCAACTTTTTGTAGATAATATTACTTTATTATGTCAATTTTCGTCAAATTATTTGTCTGGTTTCAGTTTTTCTTCAAGTTTTTCTCTCAGGTTTATTTCAAGTTCTGAAGATGTTTTAGGGAAAATTTTGTTGGATCAGAAAAGTTTTGGAGTGATGGAAAATGGGTCTAAAATTAAGTCCACCCAATTGTGCACTGCTAGGGTTTCTTCTACACCTTTCAAAAACATTACCATGGCCACACATGTGAGAATTAGGGACACCCCTGGCTGTTTTTATAGGAATAGCAAGAAACAATTTGACAAAAATCAAGAAAAAAATCTCAAGATAAATGAAAATCAACAAAAAAAATTATTTATGTAAAGATATTGTCAATAGGGCTGAGCCTACTTGGCATGCTGGTAACCTCCTGCATGAGGGTAGACTGCCAACTTTTCATACTTTTGATTATTCTTTTCTTATTTCTAAAAATAAAAATCAAATTAAAAACTGTCTGCATAATGAAAAACTAGATAAAAATATTTTTGAAAATTCCAATAATTCTGTTTCTAAAAACTTTAATAATTCTTTTTCAAAAAATAAAAATAAAAAAAAACTGATAAAATTTCTTTATCTGATTCTAATGATTCTTTTTGTAAAAATTCTTTTAATCTTAATTCTGATGAAGATGAAGATTCTGTTGATGAAAGGAGCTCAATTCCTCAAGTACATGTGGAAGTGGAAGCGGCAAAATATAAGAAGGTTGCTGTGAAAGTTAAACCAATCAATGAAGCGCTGCCAAATGGATTGAATCCGCCATTGAAGAGACCACTTTTGTCAAGAGATCCATATGAAACTCCTTTAGGAAAGAATCCACCTGAATTTTCTGAAACGTCAAGAATTACTTTTGATAGGATTGGTGTTGTAAATTTTGGGCCAGAGGGTTGGTTATCTGGTGAGGAGATGAACTTGTTGTTGGATGTGATGGTGTTGAGGGAGAAGGCTATTGCATTTGTGGAAGAAGAGAGGGGTGTTTTAAAGCATTCTTATGGTGAACCTTACAAGATTCCAGTTGTTTGTCAGGAACCTTGGAAACTCAAGCCAATTCCAATTCCTGCTGCTCTTAAAGATGATTATATTGAAGTTGTTAGGGAAAAGATTAGGACTGGACTTTATGAACAATTGTCATCAAGTTATTCAAGTCCAGTTTTTTTTATCAAGAAGCCTAATGGAAAGCTTAGAGTGGTTCATGATCTTAGGGAATTGAATAGGGTGACTATAAAAGATGC
The DNA here is from genome assembly GCA_030280995.1 of Hemileia vastatrix. Taxonomy (NCBI): domain Eukaryota; kingdom Fungi; phylum Basidiomycota; class Pucciniomycetes; order Pucciniales; family Zaghouaniaceae; genus Hemileia; species Hemileia vastatrix. The sequence goes on along the minus strand of JASXTE010000001.1, from coordinate 25,317,148 downwards.
TGGTATTCCTCCAAGTGCCAAGGAATTTGTTGATACTTTTTCTGGAAGGGTATGTTATGGTTTGGGTGATATTATGGGGGGATATTATGAAAGAGAATTACATCCAGATTCAAGACCTCTGACAACTTTTGATACTCCTCTTGGACGGTTACAGCTGACTAGATTACCTCAAGGTGCTACTAATTCTGTTGCTGTTTATCAAACACAAATGGCTTGGATTCTTCAAGATGAAATTCTACAGTATGCTGGTATATTTATTGATGATGGTGGAATTAAAGGTCCTTCAACCGATTATGATAATGAAGTGTTGGAGGAGAATCCAGGTATTAGGAGGTTTATTTGGGAGTATGCAGTAACTTTGTAAAGGATGTTGTTTAGGATTGAAGAAGCTGGTTTAACTATTTCCGGTTCTCAATTTTCTTGTTGTGCTCCAGATTTAGAGATTCTTGGTCATGTGGTGTGTAGGGAAGGCCGAATTATGTCAAAGAAGAAAGTCAACAAAATTCAATCTTGGCCAAGACCTAGAAACACTACTGAAGTTAGAGGATTTTTGGGAGTATGTGTTTATGTTAGGATGTTTATTAGGGATTTCTCATTATTGGCTGCTCCATTGAGAAGGTTAACTAGGAAGGATGCTGATTGGGATTGGGATGAAGCTTGTGAAGAAGCTTTTGTTAAGTTGAAGAAGGTGGTTGGTGAAGATATTACTCTTCATAAGTTGGATTATGGTGAAGGAGCTGGTAGGATTTATTTAACTGTCGATTCTAGTCATCTGGCGGCTGGTGCAGTGCTTTCTCAGATGGATAAGGATGGTTATATTAGACCAGTTAGGTATGAATCTGTAGTTTTTACTGAGGTGGAATCAAGATATTCACAACCAAAGTTGGAACTCTGTGGCGTAGCAAAAATTTTAAATAAACTTCAAAATATCTTATGGCGTCAACATTTTGAACTTCAAGTGGATTCTAAATCTTTAATTCAGATGATTAATTCACCTAGTTTACCTAATGCTCCAATGACTAGGTGGGTAGCTTTTATTCAACATTTTTCATTCAATTTAGTGCACATGCCTGAAAAATCTTTCACTATGCCTGATGGATTGTCAACAAGACCACCCACAGTAGATGATTCCAATTCAGAAGAGTTTGATGAAGATATACCTATAATCAAGGCAAGTACCAAGGGTGCTGAGGACTTTCCATAACTCCCACATGAGGTTAAACTGGCTGGTTCTATTTTTGTTGAATTTGATGAAGTTGATAATCTAGTTGATCATGAGGTTTTTGTAGATGAGGATGGTGTGGTTGTTTGGGATAATTGGAAGTTGTTTAATGGTGTTTATGTTTGGGATCTGAAGGAGGATAGTGGTAGCATGGAAAAATGTTTGAATGAGGTGGATTATGTGAATTTCAGCAAACAGCCGAATGCTCAGAAAATGATTGCACATTCACAAGTGGGAGATATTGGGGACAGGGAGGCTCCTTTGGATGTTATATTATTGGATTTTTCTGATGAAATTTGGGGCCAGACTGGGTTTTATTTTTTAATGGTGAAATATTTGTTGTCTCTGGAAGAACCAGAAGAATGTGATGAAGCTGAATGGGTGGCTATCAAAAAGAAGTCATCTGGTTTTTATTTGTCTGGTAGAAGGTTGATGAAAAGAAGACATCCAAATCCTTAAGTTGTTGTGTCTCAAAGAAAAGTTCAAGAATTGGTGATGAAATCTCTTCATGAAGATTTAGGGAATAGGGGCTTTGGAGAAACTTATAAGTGGATTGCTGATAGATTTTGGTGGCCTGGAATGAAGATGGCTGTTAGATCTTGGGTTCAGTCATTTGAAGAATTTCAGAAGAAGTTATTTAAGGCCAAAAGAACCTGGAAGTGCTACTGGTGAAAATACTATCTTTGGACAGGTTAGTTTTGATGCTGTTCACATCAAGGAAGGTAAATATAAGTACTTGATTGTGGCAAGGGATGATTTGTCTGGTTGGGTTGAGGCTTTCCCTCTTATTAGTTTATCTGCTAAAAATTTAGCAGAATTTTTGATGAAAGAATGGGTGTATAGGTATGGTGTTATGAAGTTGGTAACTGTTGATGGCGGCTCCGAGTTTGTGCAGACTTCAAGGAAGCTGTTTCAAAAATTGGCTCAAAGGTTAGGGTGGCGACCCCATATTATCCTGAAGCAGAAGGAATGGTTGAAAGGGGGCATCAAGTTATTAAGGATGCTTTGGTTAAAATGTGTGGAAAAAGTGCTGAAAAGTGGAGGCATTATTTACCCCTTGTTTTATTTTCTGACAGGATTACCACCAAGAGGACAACTGGTTATTCTCCCTATGAATTAGCTTTGGTCAGAAAGCGGTTTTACCAGTTGATCTTGAAGCTGAATCTTATCTTGGTGTTGATTGGGATGTAGTCAAAACTACTGAAGATTTACTCTGTGCTAGAATGCAACAGTTAGAAAAGAAGGAGGAATATTTGGAGAAGGCATACAATAGGATGATCAAGATCAGGGATCAGTCTGTCAGGTATTGGGATCAAAGGTTGGCTCATAGACTGAGGAAGCCTTTGAGGCCTGGTGATATGGTGTTTGTGTATAATAGGAGTTTGGAAAGTCAGTGGGGGAAAATGTTTGCTGATAGATGGAATGGACCATATAGGATTAGAGAACAGGTTTCTGGTGGTTCATATGTTATGGAAGATCTGGATGGTGTTGTCTTAAAGAAGAGGGTAGCTGCTGATCAAGTGAAGAAGTTTTACCCTAGGGGCACAAAGAGTGCTGAAGTTTGACTCTGAAATGAGGATAAACTACAACATCAATCTTTTAGGAAATCTCACAGTCTTTCGAAAAATCAATCATTACTTCAATTTTAAAATTTTATTATGTGGTGAAAATATGAGGGGGAAACAAATTTTTTTAGGAGCGTTCACAGGGGAACCTTCTAGATTTTATATTGGCAAGTTTGGGGGTAATTGATGAGTTGGCAGCTCCATTCACAATTACCCCATAATGTTCGTTTCCAACCCTTCTCTGTTTCTAGTTGAATCCTGGCTTTGTTTTTTGTTATATAGGTAGTCCTCTATGACTATAAACTGGAACCTTACAACAACACAGCACAATCTTTTGGAAGTCTGGATTCAAGAATTTTGTTTTGTTTCATTTTTTTTGTTGTATTGGGGTGGATGATCACTTGTGCTCTTCAATCATTTTTACAAATTGGAGGGAGCAAACCCAGTTATCATTAGTTTGTTTCCTTGATTTTCATTAAATTATCATTTTTCAAATCTTTAAATTTTCAGAATTTAATTTAAAAAAAAAATTATATATATATATATTTTCAAAATTTAAATTTGAAAAAAAAAAATTATTATTTTCAAAAATAATTTGTTTTCAAAAATTTCATTTTATGTTATATTTTTAATTTTGCTTTCCTGTGTATCCACAATCAAGGTGCACTTGGATGTGGGTATGATGTCAGGGGTTCGGCTCATCCAAATGGCTGGGGGACATCTTTTATTTTTTTATTTATCTTTAATTTTATTTATCTTTTTCTTTTATTATATATTTATTTTATTTATTCTGCTAGTCAATCAAGACTTAAAACTCAAATTATTTTCAAGATCATTTATGATTGGCCCTAAACTTCAAGACTGTGGAAAACTGAAGATGTCAATAAAACTAGGAATTATAATGGTCAATATTTGAGGAGTATTTCTTTTAGTTAGAATTTTTCATTGGGGAACCTTCTAGATTTTATATTGGCAAGTTTGGGGGTAATTGATGAGTTGGCAACTCTATACACAATTACCCCACAAAGTTTGTTTATATGCTTTATTGTTTATAGATTGATCTCTAGCATTGGTTTTGTGATGCAGGTGGAAGTCCTCTAAGACTATAAACTGGTGATTTTTGCGCTTGATGACTCAAGAAAATTCAAGTGGAGGTCGTTTTTGGAAATTGGAGGACATCATGGCAATGTCCAGATCATTGCAGTTCTGGCTCAGTGGAGATGAAAGCCCACTCTCTTAATTTTTTTTGTTTGTTGGAGGTAAATGGTAGAGGAGTTTGGAGGACCTCATGGCGGTGTCTAGATCATTGCAGTTCTAGCTCAGTAGGGGTTAAAGCCTACTCTTTCATACTCAGCAGATTGAAGCATCAAAAATCAAGTGGAGTCAGCTTTAGAAGCAAAATTTTTATTGAAATGATGGCGAAAAAGTTTTTTATAAGATTCAGAATGGAATGGGGACATTCCAAATTGGAGGGAGGATGTGGCATTCTAAATCTGGGTAGGCTACTTAGGTGAGAATTTGATTGGACCTTGGTTGGAAGAAAATCATGGTGTTAGTGGGTGTTAATTTGGTTGAAGGGAGTTAACTGGATTTTTTTTGGGTGGATTTATGGTGATTTTTGGAGGATTTATGGTGATTTTTTGGAGGATTTATGTTGATTTTTTGGAAGATTTATGGTGTTTTGGAATGGATATATGTTGGTATTCCTATTGTTATTTGATGGTTTCATGGATTGGGTATTGGTTTTACTGGATTTTCTAGGGCTCTCTTGGTATTTTTGGTGGATGCAGTGTGCTCATGGAGTAGCTATTTTTTTTCTGGTGCGCTCTGGTGCGCTCCGGTTCGCTCCTGTGATTTTCCGGTGCAAAAGCGAAGTGTACTGGAAAAATTATGTCATTGTGGAAAAGTTTGGTTATGGTGAAAATATTAACTCACTCTGGCCAAATCAGCTAATTATGGCAAAAAGAGCTATTGTGGCAAAATTTTCTCACAATGGGAAAGTCTGATCACCAGTGCAAAGTTTGGTCAATGCAAAAAAGTCTGGGCACTGTGGTAAAGTTTGGTCACTGTAGGAAAGTCTGATCACCAGTGCAAAGTTTAGTCACTGTATAAAAGTCTGATCACCAGTGCAAAGTTTGGTCACTACAGAAAAGTTTGGCTATTGTGGCAAAATTTGGTTAGACTTTATTATGCTTGTTAGATCAATAGTTTATTGTAGATCCTATGCATGTAGGGTATTGTTGGAAAGGTCTGGAGGAGTAGAATCAGATAGAAAGGGGAGAATCTTAGTCTGCTACATGTTTTTTGTGTTTTAGTTTTGATAATAAGGGTCTTTTTTGATAATTAACAATATTTAACATATAACAACAATTATAATAAAAAATATCAACATATAGGGTACCATTGGATAGCTCTCATCCGGGGTGACTCAAATTTATTTCTTTTCTTATAAAATTTATAAAATAAAAATATAATAAAGAACAATCTTTAATTTTGGTGGGAAGCTGGGTAAATCTGGGGCAGACCTTTAATAAGGCACCTTTGAACAGATCATCCCAAGGGTAGTTTCTGGGGTACTTTACTGTAATTTTCAGTCTCTGGGGCAAGTGTTTCAGCTTGTTCTAAGTATTTGCTGTGACTGGTATCAGTGTAATCTGGTATTAGGTATTTGTTTTGGGGGTTTAATCATTTATTGCACTTATTTTTTTTTCTATATTATAGGTTTCCAACACTTTCAAAGTCTTTCTCTCAGATTTTCAACTTATCCAACTCTTCAAGCAGATCATCAAGCTTAGTTAATTAAATCTTACGTTTACTTAGAGGGACAGGGATTTCTTTTTCTTTTTCCAACTCCCTTGGATTCTGCCTGCAGCAAGGTGACTGTAGGAGTCTACTCTACACCAAACGACCTATGCGCAAGGTCAAGGGTGTTCCTGAAAGTGAGATGGAGGTAAGAGTTTTAAAACTTCTTCAAAGTACAGAGGAAATATTTGAGGAAGTGATTCGAAGATGATTCAAAGGAAGAGCTGCTTCTTCAAGATATTTTCAATAAGAATCTTAATATAATTTAAAGGCAATATCAATATTCTTAGGATCTCTCAAAGGGTTGTAAACTCAATAATCAAATATTTAAATTTTAGAAATGATTACTGAGAAAATAAGGAAATGTACAATAACAATGATTTAACCTGAAGCTTTACCACTATTAACTATATATATGTTTTATAATTTAATTCTAAAGAATGTCGAACCAAAATCCTACCCCTTTTATATCCATTACTCCTTCTTGCATTGACCTCATGCCCATCCATAATTCCACACACCACAGACCTCCAAAAAATACCCGTTACACCTGAACCCTCCTCACTAACATTCGTTTAACCCTTCGACCCTTTAATAAGCATCCCATTCATGCTTACTACCCCTGTTAATAACCCACACACACTTAATAAACCTTTTAGCAGAATATTGCATTGACTATTGCGCTGTGTGTTGCTTATCAAGGAAAAGACTAAACACAATATTGAGTGATTAACTAATTTAGATTTAAAGTTTAGATTAGCATGGAATTTGCTATGTAGAACTTCTTTCTGCACTTTGAATATGGATTTAGACCTCTTTATTATTGATTTAATGAGCTGATTTTGCCTTGAGTGTCGCATGGCGTGTGACAATATCTAAGGCACATTGATGCTATCAAACATCAATCAAAGGCAAACATGCCTTCTCACAAAAAGAGAGTGAGTCCCAGTCTTCTGACTCAGATATTTCCAAAACCTCAAATTTAGATTCAGACTTGGATTTAGGGGAGTATAAGGGTAAAGAGTGTGGGTCAGTTTTAGATGAAGTTATTGCTTAACTCAAACATGTAGATAAACTGAAGCCAGAAAGATCCAACTGGCTAGTTTAGCTTAAAAAGGTCAATTTACTCATGCACCACCATGTAAGGACAACAAAGTATACAACCAAATCAAGTGTGATAACTGATCCTGTATCTAGATTTGAGGATGAAATATGCTGGCATATATTTTTTTTACTGTTGATGAAAGCTTACAACAACTGATTGATGAAGATGTGACAAGCTATCAGGCATTCAAAATTCTATCAAGGAAATTTGAAAAAGGCACTCATACTGCTTGGATGAAACTTTTCAATGATCTATTAAAAATAAAATCCTCAACATTCTCTGACCCAATGACACATGCAAATTCTGTGAAATACATTTTTGGCACTTTAAAACATACATGTTTCAAAATGGGTTATGATGAAATGGCTGCAGTATGCACTCAACTTCTATTACTGTTCTCACAATCTCACATATCTGCTGAAACCAATAAACATTTTGAATTGCGCAAAGATTTACCTCAACCTTCTTTCAATGACATGTGCCATGCACTTGATAATTCTTGCAGTAACCATTCCTCAGTTTCTGGTGTGACATCTACAGCATCAGAAACTTCTCTCAACCCTTAACAAGTCTCATCATTTGCCTTTCAAAAAAGATGCATGGATAGTTACTGTCCTGGTGAAAAAAAGGTTGAATACTCATGTCATAACTGCAAATCAACTGAACATTTCTTGTCAGAATGTCTCTACAATCCTGATGGAAATGCTTTCAATGCAACATTATGGTCACAACGTGAAGCAAAACTTCAGAGGAGCCAAGAAAACAAGGCTGCTATTGGTCAGCTTCACCAATCTTTGGCTAAAAAAAGAATAAAAAAGCAGTTCCAAGCTCCTCAAAAGTCCACTTAAATGAGATCAATTGAAAAGCATTGGATACTCTAACCACATCATTGAATGAGTTAGATTTTGGAATTGATTTTTTAACAGATGCTGAAGTTGATAAAGGTGTTTTTGATTCTGGTGCAACAAATCATTTTACTAGAGATGTATGTCTGCTTGCTAATTTTAAAAGCCTTAAAAGACCAATACCTGTAAAAACTGCAACTGATTCTGATGCTGCTTTTATTGTGGGAAATGGCAACTTGATGGTCAAAGGAAAAGAAAGGGGGAGTGACCAGATTGACATTTTACAAATGCAGTGGTGTGCGCCCTAGGGAGGCCCTTCAGAGTTTTGAACATGTTGAACAGTTTGAATTCCCTCTTAACTTCAGAATTCCATCTAATGTCTAAGTACATGATCAGCTAGCTTTGCATAACATTCCCCCCACTAAGAGCATGTACAATCACTATCATAACTTTAAAAAACATAGGAAAAAAAACATCATTTTTTTAGGTTAAAATGGAATCATTCCCAGTCACTACATTATCACACCCAATCTTGACATATATTTTAATGAAAAAATGGCCAAAAAGAGTCTTTACATTATTCCCATTCCCAAAATTTCTACTGCAATTTTTTATAGGCAAATCCTTTAATGAGAGTAAAAGATTTTCCTTAACATCATTCACTACATACATCAAAAAGCCAAATTTTTTTGCCAGAACTTTTCCATAATAATATTAATCCCTTTTCCACTTTTCATTTACACCACCACACATCCAGATATTTTGGGGAAAAATAAAATCTTATCTTATCATGGATTATGTAGAATTGTTGGGTGACTCTTGGATAACTTGTCATTTCAATAACCTGCAGCTGCTACAAAATTTCCTCTATCCAAATCTCATTGACCCACCTGTTCAGCCATCCTCCAGACCCACTTGTCATCCAACACTATGTGAATGTGTACAAGGGAACAACCATCTTATAGCTGATTATCTAGGCCCTAATCCAGAATATTCTGAGTCCATGTTTCAAAGAAGGTTCCATATTGACAAAGAGATTTTCTATAGATTAGTCAATGAGCTGCAATCACATAATAGATATTGGATTCAAAAAACCAATTGCTGTGGAACATGGGGCCTTTCAACTATACAAAAAGTAACCACAGCCCTTTGAAAAATGGCATATGGCACATCTGCTGATACTATGGATGAGTGCATCCAAAAAGTTTCCAGAAATGCCATAGAGTGTCTCAAGACATTTGTGGCTGATTTTACTGATTTATATGGCGCTGAATATTTATGGCCTCCTAATTCAACAAAACTAGCTAACTTTGTGAAAGAAAATGAATTGAGAGGCTTTCCTGGCTGTAAAGGTAGCTTGGATGGAATGCATTGGATGCAGAAAAACTGCCCTTCTGCATGAGCAGGTCAGTATCAAGACAAAGAAGGAACAACTACCATCATTCTTGAAGCTGTTGCCTCAAAAGACCTGCAAATATTTCATGCCTTTTTTGGCACCCCAGGGGCTCTCAATGATATAAATGTATTAAATAGAAGCCTTTTCTTTTCCAACTTTCTATCAGGTAAGTTTTTTTTATCTTTTTATTATTATTATTATTTTATTGATTCATGTTTCTTTAGGAAATGAAGACAAGATACATTATACTATTAATGGCTATGAGTACAAGCATGGATACTATCTTATTAATGGTATCTATCCTACATGGCCTGTTTTTGTCAAACCATTACCACATGCCCAGGATGATGCAGGAAGAAATTTCCAAACCCTTCAAACAGGTTGCCACAAAAATATTGAGTGTGCTTTTTGAGTTCTCCAAGCACATTGGTCTATTATTTCTCAGCCATGTCACCTGTTGCATCTAATTGACATACAAAATGTCATGAAATGTGCAATAATCCTTCATAATATGATAATTGCACATAACTACTCCAATGACATTTTGTTGAATGACAATATTGAACCTTCTGACGGCTTGTATCAAGTTGTTCCTCTACATTGTGATCCAATTCTGTTTTACATGCCTTTGCAATATCAAGAAGTCAATCGTACTTTACGGGATTCAAATGTTCACTTTCAACTAATGAGGATACGAAAATCCACAATCAGTTGAGAAGAGAACTACAAGCAGAGTGAATTACTTCCTTTTGTTTTAGATTCCTATATTTTAATTCTTTGGCATAATTAGATATGGAAGTATATTTGTAACTTGGGAATGTGTGAAAATGATATGAGAAATCATTAGATAAAACATATATTTGTGCAATAAGTGATATAAACAATCATTTCAATAAAACTCTCAATATGCATATTTCAAAATAAAATATTAAATTCAATACCAGACATGAAAATATCTAACCAAAATGGATTAAATTTCAATTTTTTGTGCCCAATTTTTTTAAATTTGAAAAAATATAATGAAATCCCACATTTTATATGTAAATTGAAACTGACATTGGTAACTGATATGACATAATTTAACATAAGGAAAAGCTTTTGTCTCAATTTCTCACATTTGTAGGTAATTTTCCTCAACACATCAAAATGAGCCAAAATTCAAATATATGTATTTCAGATAATTTAATGATTTTGGAGACAACAGAAAAATCCATGAAGAAAACCATACATGAAGCACCAAAAATTAAAAACTAAAAGAAAAAAATTATTTTGAGCACACAAAAAGTATAGGAGAAGATTATTCTAATGCTCAATATTTTTTGATTAAATTTTCCTTTATAAGTCTGAGGCAAAATTTAGTATTTTCATCGGGAGACACTCTTTATCAATTTTCATAGCCAGTTCAGCATCTTTGGTAAGCAGTTATTCTCAACTAAAAATTTTCCCAACTCATTCCCATCTTTCATTATTTTCACTTGCTCAGCCTAAATCTCTTTATCTGGTGATTCCTCTTGTTTTCTGCGCTTTGAAGATTTGATGCCAGGTGGTCTGACCATAGAAAATGGGCCTGGGGAGGGTTGAGGTGTAGAAGGATCTGAGGGATGATATTACTGAGGCTCAGAACTGCTTGAAAGATGCACAATTCACTGAGTTGTATCACCATTCCACTTGGGTGCATACTGTAAGATTTCCCAGGCACCATCTGGTTTGAAGGGTGTACCTTTTGATTATCTGCTGTACTCTTCATGGGTCATTTGGATCCACTGGGTGGATGTTTTTCAAGAGAGTTTTATATTACTGAAAATCATTGAGTTGAAGTGTTGATATGACGACAGCTGCATAAAATGATGAGTAATTTTTAAATGAAAAAAATGGGTTAAAAGAGCTTACCAGACTTGCACTTGGTTGGAATCTTGTGGATTTCCAACATTGTAAAGATTGAAATCTTCCATTAAAGATTTGTAAAACATATTTCCAGTCTGATTGGTGCCAAAGAGTGGTCTTTGGCTCACATGAAGCCACAACTTTGCAAGTTGAGTATCTTCAGTGGTTAACCAATTTTTAGATCGGGACTTTCTTGCACTGTTGAGAGGAGTACTTTGTGGAGGTGTTATGGGTAAGGGTGAAGTAGGAATCAATGATATGTCTATAGGGAAAAAACTCTGGCTAATTTTAGAAAAAACAAAAAATAACTAGCAAGCAGTTTCTTTAGTGAATTGTATTGGTATTTAATGTGGTATTTCTCACATTTTCACAATCTAATATATGTAAAATTTGATTAAATTTTTTTAATTATTAATGGATTTTCAATAACTCCTGATTAATTGAGGCAACTAGCTTTTCATTGTGAGCTTAAAAATTTTACATTTAACTGATGGTACGTCTCAACTGGAGGAAGAGGAGAGATTTTCAGTAGAAGAAGAATCAATATAGTGTAATTACCTTAAAAATTCAAAGCCAAGCCATATTTTTAGTGATTGTTAATGTTATTTGGGGGATTGCCAATATTATTAACCTTTCATTAAGATAGAAGTGGAATTTAATCCCAGCCATGTTTTTAACTATAAAAATGCATATCATGTCCATTTATATATACGATTCTACATGCTCTTAGACATTTAAGAATAAGCTACAATCCCCCCCCCAGTTAACCATTTTTCATACACACTTAAATATAAAACCACCTTAGACATAAACTGAGACAAAAACTATAGGAGTAAAAGAAATTTATTTTATTTTTATTATTATTATTATTATTATTATTTAATTTTTATTTTATTTTAAAAAAGAGAAAAAAATAAAAAATAAATAAATGAACTACCAAAAACAAACATCTTTCCTTCTTAACATAGTAATAGAGGGTCCCAGTGCTTGGGTGAGAGTTACAGCAAGAATTTGATTTGAGGGAACCCAGTCTAGACTTGCTTTTTTGAGGAAGAGTTGTTCATTGACAATGTAAAAATTTCTATCAACATGTCTTGTTCTTTTTTTCAGGATTTTTTTTGGATTTTCAATAGCCTCTTTGTTGTCACAAAAAAAATTTATTGGAGGAATATCTGGATAGAGATATTGTAGGAGATTAGAGATCCAAATAGCATCCTTCATCCCCATACCAAGGGCAACATATTCAGATGTCATTGAAGAGTCACTTAATTTCAATTGACTTCTGGATGTCCACACAATAAGACAAGTGTTTAGAAGAAGTAGGTGACCAGATTGAGCCCTAGAAAATTCTATATTATTCCAGGTGGCATTTGTATATGAGTGAAGTGCAAGTGGGAGATCACTATCAGGGTGAATATCAAGACTAAGTCTTGAAGTGTGTTGCACATATTGAAAAAGATTATTGAGTGCACTCGAATGAACAGCAGTTTATTTTGAAGAGAATCTAGCTAGGAAGTTAAAAGGGAAAGAAAGGTCTGTCCTGGTTTCCACTGCCACATAACTGAGGGTGCCTTAAATGGACAAATACTTTGTGATATAAATTGCTTAATTTTCATTTTTAGCTGTTTAAATAACCATACTATTTGGGACTGAGCAGGTTGTAAGTCCAGATGGATTGTGAGTACATAAAATCTTGTAAATTAGCTGAAAATTATTGATATTGAAGCCTTCAGGGACTTCTGTGATACTAACATTAACAATACCATCAGCTTTTTCATTCCACCTCACCTTCAAACTACCATCCAAACCAGTTTCTAACTCCTTTAATACCTCTTCACTACTGTCAGTCACAATACCATCATCAACATGTAGCCATACCACACCTACATTGTCCTTTTTTCTGAGAACATAAAAGCTCTTATCATATTGACTTGCTTTATATCCAGGAGCATCCAGCTTACTGACACTGTGAAGCCACCAGCATCTTGCTGCTTTCTTAGTTCCATAAAAAGGTTTTTTAAGCCAAAGAGCACTATTCTTATTCTTGAGCTCAAAATCCTCTAGAGGATGAACCCATATATCTTCATCTATAGGGCTATAAAGGTAAGCTTCTGTAAAATCAAAAGATTTAATTGGCCAGAGTTGATGAGCTGCTAGATTAAGAAAAAATACGTTGAGATGCAAATGTTGCAGTTGGTGCAAAGTTTCAGTAAAATTATTACCATACTGCTGAAAAAAACACTTTGCAACATATCTAGCTTTGTAGGTTGGAGAGGGTGAAGAAGGGTTTTTTACTGTGAAAACACATTTCACCACACAATATGTGGGGTAGACTTGCTAGCAAGTCTGCGACCTTGAACCCTAACTTATATTTTTTGAGCACACATTGAGGGTGTGATGAAACCATCATGAATAAGTATTGAATTTACTTTGATCACATCTTGAAGCTCATGTGAACACTCACTGATGAGTAAATGATTATCTGTTTAGAACATGTTGAAATCACATTCTCAATAATTTAGATAAAATTTCATTTTAGACAGTCCAATAAAATTTTCAAGTTAGGGTTTTCAAATTTTCAGATTATTTTTATATAAATGTTGTTTACCAAAAAAAAAAGAAAAGAAGCCAATGATGCTCAAAAAATATAAGATAATTGTTAAAAAGGTATAAAAAAGTATCTTACTAATAATATCTTGTCATTCAGAATATCCTTGTAATATATTATTTTTCTCAATATTAAATACAGCAGGAGATGTTTATAATAGCTAATATACAAAAATGATTAGTGATAGAGAGGAACGATTCTAAATAATATGAATAAATTTTGGTGAATGAATAATAAATAAGAGGAGACATAATCTGTACAAACATTCAAACAACCAGGAAAAAAAGTGAAGATATGTTTATAATACTTGAAAATGTTTTTATCTCCTCACCTATTTTTTTTTCAATGTTAAACTACTTTTTTTTTATTTCTCTCCCTCTTTTCTCTCCCTCTTTTCTCTCCCTCTTTTACCTCCCTCTTTTCTCTCCCTCTTTTCTCCCTCTTTTCTCCCTCTTTTCTCCCTCTTTTCTCCCTCTTTTCTCCCTCTTTTCTCCCTCTTTTCTCCCTCTTTTCTCCTTCTTTTCTCCCTCTTTTCTCCCTCTTTTCTCCCTCTTTTCTCCCTCTTTTCTCCCTCTTTTCTCCCTCTTTTCTCCCTCTTTTCTCCCTCTTTTCTCCCTCTTTTCTCCCTCTTTTCTCCCTCTTTTTTCACTTGTCCTGCTCTTTTTACCTCCTTCCCCCCCTTCTTGATCTCCTCAAAACCACCTTACCCCCCTTTTCACCCCTTGAGGTGCATTTTCCCAACTTTAGGCACCTCTTTCCCCCCCTTTAACCATTTTAACACCCTTTCAGCTGCCTCACAACACTCCCCCCTTGGGGAAAGAAATAAGGGGGGAGGGGAGGACCTGGTGAAAAAGGGGGGTAAAGGGATTTCGAGGAGATCAAGAAGGGGGAGGGAGGGGGGGTCTGAGGACACCAAAAAGAGATAAATGAGGCAGACAAGGAGGGGTAATATGTGAGTATGTAAAAGAAAATTTACATTATTTTATTTTTTTATTTTTTACAGAATATCATAAAGAAAGAAAATCTTTTTGGTTAAGCTGAATCAAAAATACATTTGGTGTGTTCATAATTTTAATTTTTTTTTGGGAATAATTTTTCAGATAAAAAAATTTTTTTTTGGTTTAAATTTTTGATTATAATTTTTTTATCATTTTTCTTTCAAGGTTTTTAGGGGGTATATCTAACACCAAATAAATTTAAAATCCATTTTTTGGAAAATAATTTTACTGATGTTTGTTTTTATTATATTTCATTTTTGTTTCAATTTTTTTTTCAAGGACACTTTACGTAATTGATTTATTTTCAAAAAAAATTATAAGGAATAATTATTATCAATAAAATCTTAAGGTTGAATAAGCTAACTAAATTTTGTGAGTTTTATTTTTTTGAAATTTTTTTTATGAGTTTTTGACACAAATTTTTTTTAGAGAAAAAAATGTATATTTCATCAGAATCACCTCTTACTTCTCTATCATCATCCTCTTTATCATCTTTATCATCTTTTTTAAATTCAAATTCATTTCAATCATCATCCAAAAAAACATTCAAAAAAAATAATTATAATAAAGGAATTCAGCAGAATAATAGAAATTTAAAAAAGAAAATTCATTTTTATTTTCTATTTGGCCATATATGTCACCAGAAAACCTATGCACAAGGTCAAGGATGATCCTAAAGTAAGTGAGATTAAAGGATGAGGGAAATCATAACTTCAAGGAAGTGATTCGAAGATAGAATGGAGTAACTAAAAATGGTTCCTAATATTCTTCGAGGAATAATTAATGTATAATGTAGGGACACTAACTATTATTATCGGCGTGGTCGTCTAGAAGGTGGAAGAAGAAAGAAGAAAAAAGAGAAAAGGACACAAGAAGACAAAGAATGGAAAGAGGAAAAGAGGGAAGGACGCAAATAAGGGAAAAGGATCTAATATATAAGGTGAGTAGTCTTAATATTATTGTAATGTAAGTATTTTAAATTCAATGAGCAACAGTCAATTATTATAGTTTAATGTTCTTACCGCAACCTTAAGATTTTGTATATAGTATTTATTTATTTTATTTCAACTAAAATGTATTACTAGTTAAAAGAAAAAGAATTAATACGTGTATAAAAAATATATAAGTGTAAGTAAATTGTAAATATGTAAGTGATGCAGCTGAAGGGGGTTCCCAAGGCCCACTTAAGCGCCACAAAAGTAAATACAATAATTTATGAGTAAATGTAAGGGGTGAGAAATCAAAAATGTACTAATTTGTTAAAATGCAGTAGTCAATATTTCACCAGTATTAATTCCCCCTGGATATTACGCATAAATAAGTACAAGACATATAAAAAATAACTAATGTAATTCAAAATAAGTATTATGCAGTACTATTTTAAAGTGGAATGTAATATATTACTATTTTAATTCATACAATTAATATAAGTAATTATTTTAGATTAATATATGAGAATGTAATTAGTTTAAATGTTTTACTAAATTTAATTACATAATTTTGAGCCACAGAAGCGCCCAAAAATCAGGGATAATAATGTATAAATTATTATAAGGGTCTAATAATTAATTAATATTATTATAAGTCAACATTTTGCCTTATAAGTATAATATAATATTATAATTAATTAATTATTTTTTTATAATTATTTAAATACATAAAAATGCGCCCAATTTTGATAGAATATAATATAATTTATGTTTATTTTAATAGTATATAATTAATAAAATAATAAAATAAATA
The DNA here is from genome assembly GCA_030280995.1 of Hemileia vastatrix. NCBI lineage: Eukaryota > Fungi > Basidiomycota > Pucciniomycetes > Pucciniales > Zaghouaniaceae > Hemileia > Hemileia vastatrix. The sequence goes on along the minus strand of JASXTE010000001.1, from coordinate 25,300,980 downwards.
TAACCCTTATTTTAATTTTATTTAATAAGGTAATTTGTACTTAACTTTATCATGCAATATAATATTAATTTATATACATAAAAAGCATAAATATTTGCCCTCTTTCAGGTCCAATAACTTAACATAAGTTTTACTGGGCTCCTGGTACAGCCTGGCTGACAATTATGGTGAATCTCAAAAAGGGTTGAAACTTCATAATCATTGAGAAGATTTACGTATTTATGATTTTAATAAATTTGATTATTAAGAGAGAGAAGGATAAATATAATAATACCCTAATAGGAATTTAACTGCTATCACAAATATATTTTATAAATTAATTCTAGAGAAAGTTAAACCAAAGTAAACCCCTTTAAATATCCTATTCCTCCTCACAATGATCCATTAACCAACCAGACACTATATTACTCACAGACCCATTTAATCCACTGCAGCTCAAAATTAATAATTAATCTAACCTCATAATCCTTCTTTCCTGTTCCTACTTCCCAGACCTCTTAACTACCCTCAGACCCACAATTACCCCTTTTTAATATTGCCTCAACTTTAGAACTATAGCCTGTGTAGATTGTTTATGTTTGAAAAGTATAAGCATATTTAAATTCAGGATACTTTATAGTTTGAATAGCACAGCTAATTTAAGAACACAATAGAATGTAATATCCCCACTTTTACTTTTTGTGCATCGCTAGTGGAGTTAGAGTTTGAATAGTGGTGTAATTGAGGTACTTTTGCTTTATGTATCACATGGAATGTGAAAATATATCAAATATCATGTGCTATAAAACTAAATTGGTTTAAGAATTTGTATCCAAATGAGTTTCCAGAAGATTTAGACTATTTAACTGAATCAGGAGACAATGAAATTGAAGCAGTTATCAGTAATTATTTTAAACCACAATTTATCTATGAAAATCATTCTTTTAATGGTTCAAAAGATTAATCCTTTAATTAACTATCAAATTTCATAATAAAAATATATCAAATAGCTTTGGTTTGCTTACCAATAAGGAATATGAATTTTTTGGGTGGTATTATGATTGGATTTGGTTGGAGACCAGGATCTGTTAAAAGCTATTCTCTTGGTATGTCTGATAATATATGTTTCATTCTTAAAATCATGTCACTCATTTTATTTCCATAGGAATCTATTATTTACTTAAAAAATTATCTAATGCTGAAAAAGATGAAAATTTTTTCTTATGGGACACCTTAACTTCTTTTAACACTTTTCTTGCTCTTGGACTCAAAAAACACTGCAATAAAGCTTTCAAAAAGAATCATCAAGTTGCTACCAAAGTTGGAATACCAAATTGGTGTGACCCAGAATAGGAAGAAATTAGCAACCAATATCTTTTATTTTAAAATGTTATTATTATTCATTCAGGATTCCACAATAAGATTCATATCACTAGGAATTATGCCAATTATCTTAATTTTGGAATTTTCTCATATAATAATCCAATAAATGGCCAACTAATACTATCTCTAGCTAAAATCAAATTAGATGGCTGTTATTTTACAGACCATAAGTGCATGATTTATTTTGGTTTGGGAAATGGTGTGATCAAAACAATTTGTAACTCTTCTCAGGATCATCACTGAATGACCAAAGCTCCACCTGGCTTGGAATCTTGTCAAGAGTTGACACATTTTGGATGTTCATTTCAAATCAGTCAAAGATTAATCCACTTAATAAAAAAGGAAAAAAAAAGGTAAATTAAACAAAAATAAAAATTTTTAAGTAGATCAAAAAAGTATGGGGATGAGTAGAGTCATCAATTTTTTTTTCCATAAACATTTTATAAATAAATCTTATATTTCAAATTCCTAAAGTAAATTTATGGGCCAAAAACCTTGTGTTGTATAAATGTTTATCATGATGACATTTATTTTTTTCATGAGGTTCCTCTGGCCAACACTTGTGAAAAGTCCCAAACATTTGTTTCAAGATTTTATCGGCATTTTGGCTAGAGGAATTGTCATTACTTTAAAACTAGGGAAATTGATATATATTAGTTTTCTATATATTATTTTATGTAATTATATTAAATTTTGGTGATTCCCGCCCCTTACTTCAATAAAATGTAGGGGGGGAGGTATTGCCAAATTTTCAAATCTGACATTTAAAATTTTTGACTTGTAAAAATTTTGGTGATACCCATCCCTTACTTCAATGAAATGCAGGGGGGAGTATTGCCAAAATTTCTTATTAGAATTGCAAGTTTCTTTACTTGAAAGAATTTTGGTGATACCCAACCCTTACTTCAAAAAAATGCAGGGGGGGGGGATTGGAAAATTTTCAAATGAGACTTAAAAATTTTATTTAAAAAAGAATTTTTAAAATTATAATACAAAAATTCAACTAATAATTGATAGAGTAATGATATACAGGAAGCTATTCAAAAATTTTATGTACAAATAATTATGAATAGTTGAAGTATGAAAGAAATTAAAAAAACTAGTCATTAAAAATTTCATTAGACATTAAATTTCCTCATAAGTTTCATTGGCTTTAACACATTCCATTAAAAATTTTTTCTTCTTTGAATTTTCTTTGAGATCATGCTTAAATTTCATCTGTTCCATTAAGTTTTGATTCTTGAGTGTTTTCTCCTCTTTCTTTGATATTTCAATACTAAGAGTTAGCTCAAATTTCTTCTCCTCCAAGTCATGTGCCCTATTATCCTTCTGTAAAGAGAGCTCATACTTCCTCTCCTCCAAGTCTTGTGCCCTATCATCCCTCCTTCATGAGAGCTCTTATTTTTGCTCTTCAAACTTTAGAGTATCTTTAGCAACTTCCACTTGTTCTACAGTGATAAGAAATAATAACAAAAAGTAGAAGAAAAGAAGAGTAAAGTATTAAGAGGTATGGTATCATCTACCAGCATCACGTTTTTCCAAAAATTCTTTGATAGAAGAAAAAGGGGTTTGAGATGAAGTATCACTTTTTCTTCTGCTTTCAGAGTGGAAATTTAGACTACTTGAAGCACTTCAATTTTTATTCAAGGTCACATTTTCCTCCTCATCATTGTCACTGGCTTCAGACTCAGTTAATTGTGGCTTGTGCATTTTTCCTCAACACTTTTTAGAAATAAGAAAATGTAAATAAAAAATAGAATTGGTGAGATAAAAGAAAAAAACATACTTTAGTTATATTGGGTTGGTTTAAATTTACATAAGGATCTAAAGCAAAGCTAACAAAATTTGCTGAATTTAGAAGAGGGGAGGCTTGAGTGGAGGAAGAGGATGGGAAAAAATTTGTTTCAACATCATGTTTGAAGATATAATCTTAACCATTCAACATGGTCTCATAATTAATGTCAGCTCACTCTCCAAAAATAGTATCCATCTCTTTAAAATAAGGACATAAAGATTCAAGTTTATCATATATGGATTTAATGCCCTTACTGATATCAATGTCAGTAATACCAAACAAAGTGGAAGATGAAAGAGTCTTTGCCTTCTTGTATTTGACTTGATAATGCTTGAAATGTTCAGAAATCGGATTAGGTAAAAGATCTATCCTTCCCTAGTTCATATTCCATAATTCATTGGCCATTAGTTGATAACCATTAACTTTTAATGGGGGGGGCTGTCCTACTTTAGATGCATTTTCAGTACAAAAACAAGATTCATATTTAGATTTAGTTTTCAGCCAGTTTATAAGAATGACATTATCATATTTTTTTAATTGACGTTCTTTGATTTCTCAGCTGAGAGGGGGAAAGAGGGAGTAGTGAAATTTGAAGAACAACTGGGGGAAGGCTGCCTTTGAGAAGATCTATGATGACAGGGCATGTTAAGATAATGCACTACGCAATATAGGGGGTGGACTTGCTAGCAAGTCCTCAACCTGAACTCAGATGGAACTCAGATGGAACTCAGACTGAACTCATACTGAACCCATACTGAACTCTACTTGAACACCCACCTAAAACTGTTCTGCTGAGTGGTGTTCATCCCTGATTGAATGGTTCCTTTATCAATAGCTCAATGTGTGTTCAATCTATGGTGAGTTTGGGTCCAAGGTTGCGGACTTGCTAGCAAGTCCGCCCCCCATATTGTGTGGTGATGGAAGATGAAAATGAGCAAAAAGAAGCAGATGAGATAGTGAGGTGTTCTAAATGGTGATATTAGACAGGATGAGATGAGAATGGGAGTGTGCAGCAAGGTAGAAGGCATACCCAGAGAGTATTCAAAGATGTGGTTATATATGAAAGTAGACCAAGATGTGGTTATGAAAAATTGAGTGGAAAAATGTTGGATAAGAGGTCAACTTTGACACATAAAATGTCCAAAAACCCAATTATTAGCAAAAATAATTGCAGAAGATAATTGGGGTATAGGGACTTTTATCCCCAATAAATTTAATTGTGGATTGGTAAACTTTGATACCCCCTAATATTCCCTAATCTATCTAAGGTTTTGAAAGACACTGATCTCTTTTTTCAGTCTTGACAGACATAAGATGCATGATATAACCAATAACAGAGATCAAACAGATAACAAGAAATTCAAGTAACTAATGATCTGGGGTAATTGTTCTCAGAATCTTAGAGTTATTTTTGACACCTTTGGTACCTTTTTTCTTTTCTATACTCAAGAGATCTGTCAGCCATATTTTAAGTATAAAGCTAAAAACCTATAAGGGGAAGGTTATTGAGGGAAGGGGGATCATCATTTTTACAATATACAATTATCCAAGATTCTTTTTTCTTACTCTACTATTTAGTAATAGATTTCTTGAAAATTATTTCATATTAGGGGGTGTCAGTTCTGGAAAATCTTCACTTATTCAAGTGCACATTTCTGAAGCACAATAGCTGCAAAACTGGTGGATTTCAAAATGAAATAAGTCACCTATTTCACTCAAATTGGAACTTTCTCAATCAAAAGTGCTGATTTCACCATAACTTCCCATCTCACTGATTTTTCAGCATCATCCCATTCATACACAGCACTCCACAGCATAACACTTTATAACTCAAAACATTGTACATCACTTACATATTTATATACCATATAAGAGTCATGCCTTTCTCACTCTCAAATCATGATAAGCTAAAGTAAGCAATGACTTTAATAGCTTTTGATCTTGTCTTGGACTCTGATTCTGATTCTGATTCTGATCTTGAAGAAGAATTTCTTTTTTTATCAAAATTGGCCAGGAAATGTTTCCTTCTTACAAAGGAGAAAAAAGCAGTGAACTAGACCTCTAGTTATTTTTTTAGTTTCTGGTTGTGACCCTGTGTGTGATTCTTTTAATAACTCTGTCTGAGCCTGATTCAATTTGTTTTTCCCCTTTTCACCTCACAATATTTTTTTTATTTCCATTTGTGAATTCCCCCTATGTGCTGCACATTTGAGTGTAGTACAGATTTCCTAAATACATATTCAGAATTTAATTTATAGTCTTAGATACAATTTAATAAGAACATAATAATATGTCATTCTCTCATAAGTGAGGAGGAAGACACAGCAATAATTAAGACCTGTGGTTACTAAACATTTGGGTTCCCATGATTATGGTGGCGTGTTATCTTGGCTTCCTGGTCAACATACATCAGCTTTCACTTTAAAAGGTTAGGATCACCCTGGCCCTCATGTAAGAGTGGGTCATTCTGGTCCTGAAACAGATATCATTGAAGCTCAATATGGCGTTGGACCTAGTATTAACTAGGGATTGACACAACATGTGAAATTGGTGTTGCAGGAAGTCCTGAAACAACCAATTGAAAGTCAAAAATGTTTATTAAAAACCGTAAAGCACCAATTTCAGTGTCCTTCTACAACAAAAAAATTCTTGCAACACTTTCAAGTTTTTCTGAACACCCATTTCACTTTTGTCTTCTTATTTTTCAATGTATTTATTTTATGTCTCTCATTTTTTTCAGATATGTGATTTTATCTCAATATTTTTGTATTTAGCTGTACTCATCTCTTACCATAATCACTCAATTATTCAACAAATTAATTACTTATTATTTTTTTGATCCAAAAAATAATCTATTTTTCCCTTTTTTAGTCACATGTGGAAGAGAAGGAGGTGTTGGTGGTGGCGTTAATGGTGGTGGTAGTGGGTGTGGTGGTGATAGCAAGTGTTGGGGGTGGTGGTGTTGGTGGTTGTGGTGTTGGTGGTGGAAAGTGGTAGTGGTGGGTGTGGTGGAGGGAAAAAAATCGGAAAACAAAACTAACACAGAAGAAAGAAAAAAAATACAGAATGAAAAAAAAAACATAAAACTCAAAGGCACAGAAGTGTGCTGCAATAAAATTGGCTGTCGCAGGCCACAAATAAATGTCTCCAGCCATTTTGAGTATTGAGAGTTGCATGCTCTGTGCTGCAACATGCCTTAGTCTGGTTGTTGCAGGATGGTTTGTGATGCTGTTTTCCACATAGTGTGATGAACTAAAATTTTTTATCTAAACACTGATTTTTCTTTTCTTTAGTGATGGATTATATCACAGATCTGTATGAAGTATAAAAATATGTTCATCCTAGTGAAGTTGGAAGATCTCTTGGGTTGTGAATGTGTGGTATGAGTAGTTCGTCCATTTGGCCCTTACTTACTTTTGAGTACCAACATACATGGGAGCTAGTGGAAGAAGAGTGGGTGAAGGAGTTTGTAGATAAAAAACTGAGAAAGGGGGAGAAAGGGAGACAGTAGATGAGTAAAAGAGGGACAGAGAAATAAGGTAGAAAAAAAAGGAACAGATGAAGCAAATAATTACAAGGGAAAGGGGGCAAGAGAAAGAGGAGTGAATAAGCAAAAAGGCAAGAATGGAAAGAAGTGAGTGAGTGTGTGTGTAAATAAGTAAGGGAGTAAACATGTGAATGTTGATAGAAAGTGAAAAGGGATTGTCTCAACTATGGTCACTCCAAGGTATTGAGCAGAATCACATTCAGGGCTTGAACAAGGACCAAAAAAAAACTAGACATCTAGTTCAATTTTTTTTTCTCCTGTGTTACAAGAAAGCCTCCAGTACTTCATACCCCCAAGTACACCATTAAAAACCTTCTTAACCTATTTTCACCCAGTTTTAGACAGTTGTTCAGGACTTCTCAAGAATGTTTCCTTAAATTGCTTGAGCTTATTCAGCAACACCCCATCTTTCACAATAATTCTCAAAAACCACTACATGATTCTTCAATTCAATTGGCCATCACACTATGTTGTTTGGGTTCCAATGGTAACGGAGCTTCCTTGAAACGTTTGGAAAATGTCTTTGATATAGGGTATGGCTCTGTTAACACTTATGCAAAAAAATGCATCACTGCTATCAACTCCTTGGAATCTGAAATTATCACCTGGACAAATAAAGAAGAGTGACTTGAATCATCTCAGGTTATGGAAGCAGAGGGCTTCCCAGGATTTAATGGGTTTGTTGATGGTATTACTATTCATTTGAGCCAGAAACCTGCTCAAGGTGGAAAAAATTACTTTGACTGTAAAAAAAGGTAGCTTATTTCTAATTCCATTCTTTTTTTCTATTTTATACTAACACAAGTAACTATATCTTCTCTATACACCACACAATATTTGGGGGGGAATTTCTAGCAAGTCCTCAAGTTGAAGTCAGATGGAACTCAGACTGAACTCATACTCAAATGAGACTGAAATATGTGTAAAATTATCCTGAACTCTGTGCCAATACTCTATTGATCTTCAGTGAAAGAATGATGAATATCTCAATAGGGGATTGCATGATATTTTGTGCTTGAAAAAAGTAAAATATGAATGATTTTCGGTTTTTTGATGGTTAGTCAAAATTGAAAGCCATTCTCTTAGACTGAATTATAATTTTCAGCTTTAAAATATAGGAGACTGATGATGCAGGCTTTATAGTATTATTTGGCTTATCTCATTCTAAGGA